>JAOTRH010486298.1:0-24788 GCA_034768845.1 Heliamphora exappendiculata
CACCCCTCCCACCCCAATTTTTCACGAGTTTAGCTCAAATCAAACCCTAACCTCCAAATTGTAAATTAATGATTCTCCAATGAACATATCATGATAGATTCACCACAAATCATCCAAAATCACAAGATTTAACATATTTTAGCTCCAAACCCTAACCTAGGGTTTTCAAAACAAAAGTTTTTTATGCTCTCATGTATAAATTCAAAATATATAACTCATATCTCACAAATCTTTATTGATAGTCATAAATTCTACTTTTTGGATGATTTAACCACATGAGTCAAGCCTCTAGCAAGCTCCTACCCAAAGGAAACTTGGATTGATTGGTAGACAAGGACTTTTGACGCCTTGAGTGATCCTCCAACGCTTGAAAACGAAGCAGTGAGTAAGGAATGATCTTCCAAGGGGAGTGAGGAGGACTCAAGGATGCTTCGAAAGGAAATCTAGAGTTTGAGTTTTAGTCTAGAGAGAGAGAGAGAGAGGTATGAGAGAAATGAAGAAAAGAGAGCTCAATCACAAACTTAAAGTTCTCTCCTGTCACATACCGCTCAATCGATCTTGGGACTGCTCGAACGGTCACTCGCTGGAAGGTGCTCCAAAGAAATAGAATACATATAGTTTCCCAATTTTATTCCAACGCCTTAAGGCTTGTTCAACTAACCCACAATAATTATTTTCATACATGATCAAGCACATAATTATTGTCAACCACCATAATCATTAGCAAATTTTAATTTTTTTTCATAATTAAAAATTCAACCATATTCTACCGAACACGTTATAATAAGTTTTAATTAATCGCTTCAAATTACAAGGGATTGGGTCCCTACAAATTCAAGCCCTCTATGTCGTCATTGCAGATGATTTTTTAGAGGAAACATCCCAAAATTCTGTCAAATTCTACAACCAAGCCTTATATCGGATATATTCTTGATTCTTATCCTTAATACCATTGATCGTGATCTTGGCAAGTCGTGCTATCCTTGGTGACCAAGATACTAGACGTTAGACCTATCTTTATGAGCTGAGGAGTTGCCTGGGTTCCTACAATTTTTAGGTATTATAGCTAATATTAGCATTTTTCTTCCCACTCCTATTATCGTTCTGCTTGCTAATTACATAACTTTGAATAAGAAAAATCATGTTTAGAATCATATTATCATTCTGTTCTAATCAAAATCTCAAAAACATTACTACATACATTGCATGTTTGCACCTAACTCGGTGTATATATAGAGTCTGATTAACTAAAAATTTTGTTTCTAAATTTTAAATTATATAATTTTTAGTATATAGACTTATTTTTAATAAAATTAATATTTTTGAAACCTGTTCATCGAAACTTAACAAACAAGATTAATATTGAATATAAAATTATATAAAATAACATAACCTAAAAATTTGATAAATTTTGTATTTCTTGTGATACAGAGAAGTTTCTCAGTTTTTAATATCTATTTTCCTTTATTTTTCAACTTTAAAACTATTTTTTTATTTTTCAAAATTGAGAAAATTTTCAATTTAAATTTCTCAATTTTAAAATTATTTTCCCAATTTCAAAATTGAGAAATTTTTCAATTTTAAATTTCTCATTTTTAAAACAAAACTTCTCAATTCTAAACTGAGAAATATCTCGATTGCTATACTTATTTCCATTTACAAAAGAGCAATGATTATTTCAATTTGTTTGAAAAATAACCAAATGTGGTTGAAAGTTAAACAATTAATTCTATATATTTTAGTGAATTTAGGGGTATATTAGGTAGATAAAAATGTATGAGGAACTGGATTTGAAAAAAAAGAAAAAAATAGGCATGAGACCAATTATTCTATAATTTTTAAATATGATACTTCTCTAAAAAAAAAACTCCAAAAAATAATTATAAAATTTTTATCATATATATATATATATATATTTTTTTTTATCTCACTTTCATAAAATATTAACAAAAATCTCACAATATATGTGACCATATTAATAATATCCAGTATAAAAATAAATATAGAACCCATAATATTAACTATCCTTCCTGTTCTATTTAATTTCACCAAACTTATCAATTGAGGTCTAAGAATACTGATTATGTAGCAACCCAGTACGAGTTTATTAATAATTATTTGGTTATTAATTATCTCAACATAGCTAAAATTCTCAAAAATAACTTATGATTAGTGTGAGTGTATGTCGGGGCACCAAAATAATAATTAAAGACAAATTCTGTTAGGTCAAAATATTAATGGTATGACTACGATTTAATTAAAGGTTTATTTGAGAATGAATCGGCGGATATAAGTTCAGTTCTTTTATATATATATATATATATGTATATATATATTAAAATGATTACTAAATGGATGGACCATTCGTGGATAATGTGGGAAATGAAGAAGTCGAGTTGGATGCCACAAAGTTTTCTGATTCGGCGCCGGTACGTTCTTTTCATTTTTCCACGAAGTTTTCTGATTCGGCGTCGGCGCCGGTACCTTCTTTTCATTTTTCCACAAAGTTTTCCACAAAGTTTTCTGATTCGGCGTCGGCGCCGGTACCTTCTTTTCATTTTTCCACACAAAGTTTTCTGATTCGGCGTCGGCGCCGGGCTTTTCATTTTTCCACACAAAGTTTTCTGATTCGGCGTAGGCGCCGGTACCTTCTTTTCATTTTTCCTGAGTCATATAAGGGGAATTAAGTGGACTCTTCTACAGAGGTGGAGAAGAAACCTAAAGGGAATTAAAATTAAACCCAGGGTTCCCAAACAACCACCACCCGATACCTCTCCTTTCTCGCACGGCGCATTTGGTTCTCCTCCCTCAAACCTACGACTGTCGTCGTGCCCACCGTCTATCAGCGCCGCCGGGCCACACCACCACCGCCGACGTCATCCACTGCCGCCGACACCAGCGCCATTGTCATCATCAATTGTTCCTTCGGTCTCTCCCTCTCTCCCTACCGTCGCCTTCTCCTTTTCTCCGATTTGGTAAATCAAGTTCGGGAAAATGAAGGGAAGTTTTGGGAAGAAGGAGGAGAAGTGATGGTTGCCACCACCATACTCGGTCCTGGTAGATGACGTCGGCACGGAATCAAGCCCTACGCAATAAGAGTCATCAGGAGACTAAGGAGAGAAAAAATCTTAAGTAGCCGAAACCTAAGGGCTTGGGATTTTGATGAAATTCTGAGACGTCCAAAGCTATTCGAGTCAAGAATCATGCAATTAAGCAACCGAAAGCCTGAAATTCTTCATTGGCCGAAACCTGGGGTTTTGATTGTGGCACGATTACAAGGCGTTGGAAGCTCTACGAGGTAGGATCTCGACTAACTAAAGTGCATTGATATGGTTTGGGTTGACTTTACTTAATAATTTCATAAAGCCCTCAATTTTCATTGGATTAATTAAAAACCCCAATCGAATTGTGGACTGTTTAGTATATACTTATGATAACTGAGGAATGTTGGGAAATTAAAACCCTACGGGGATGGTTAACATTATGTAGCCTGTTAGTTGGGGAGTTTGGATTTTTATATGTTGGAGAGGAATTGTTGAAGATTGAAGCATTTGAATCATTACTAGGGAAAGATAAATTAACATGAAATGAACTAACGATTGGAATGGAAAAAATTTAAGGACGTAAAAATTATTTCATAAAAACCTAGCTTACATGATATATATAAAAAAAAAAAAAATAATAATAATAATAATAAAATAAATTTTTTTTTTTGGTGTATGACATATAAATTATTGTATGGCGATTATAAGGTTAAATGGCGATCTAAGTCTTGACATGTTGTTCAATTGGTTAATTTTAATTTAAAGATGAGATAATGTTGTGCGTTTGTGTTCGAGGTTGATAAGAATATTCTAAGTATGATTAAAATCGATAGTTTAATTGGAGGGAATTAACGTGCTCAATGGAAAGATTGCCAATGAAATGAGACAATGCAATAAATTTTATACCAATTGGGAAACTTGAGAGGGTAAAGGAAGGTCTTATCCGATTCTCGGTTAGTATAATTGGGCAAAAGGGTTAAAGGTGGGATGCATGGACATTATTTGCTAAACTGGGTCATTAGTTCAGTTTCAATTCTCGAGGTACTAGGTTGGACAATTAGAAGGATGATAAATATATAGATGAAATGACAATTAATATGAAAATATTTGAATGATAATTGACAATGAAATTTCAATATATATTGATATGAGAACTTGTTTGGGCATGCAAGTTTAAACAGTAAATAAAACCACCCCATGTTTGTAATTGAGACCTATGTTATGGAAGTAGAGGAAGGAAAGATGATACGAAGATTGCCTTAAGTGATTAGAATGGAATAACTGTATGATATTGAACCTCAAATATTAGAAACTTGAATAAATAATTGGATTGAAAAAATATGAAACTTCTGGTATATTGGTGAGTTATTGAGATATTTTGAGTAACTTGAGTGGACCGTGAATTACGTTGAAGCTCTAGTATAAATAACTTGTGAGATAATGAAATGATAATATATTCTTGTTTCATAAAGAAATGAGATATAATCCAAATGATGAAATATTGAATTGGGATAACGAGTTAAATCCAACGATCTATGGTTATAGTTTGAGATTTTATGATTATGAAACCTGATTTGAGACTTGTGATATTTTGAGAAATATATGAATGTGAGAATGAATTGAGGAAGAATGAGATTAAAAGGTTAGATGGAGAAATTTGAAAAACTTGGAAGATCATAAAACATTTAGCAAGCTAAGAGTTTGTGAAGAAATTCACGACAAAAATAGAATGACTTCAAATAAATTGATGACAAGAATATATGGTTAGTCTATATTTAAGATTTGTAATACTGATTGGATATATGAGATATAATGAATGATGACTAAAAGATGTGATGTGAGAATTTGTGAATGAAGTAGGAAATTTGGAATAGTTATGAAAATTAATTAATTCATGGTTTAAATGTGTTTGTCACTTGAATTTGAATCTCATGTTCATAAAAGTGAGTTTTTGATAAAGTTATGATATTAAGAAAATGATCTAAAATTGATGATGTAACAATTGTGAATGAGAAGGAAGGTTTTGTGTTGTGAAATTGGATTGGGGAGATGGATTCCCGATTTTGTTTTTTTTGTTTTTTTGCACATTAATATGGTTAATTAAATATTAAACCGAGAATGATTGATATAAATGTGATAAGTTGGGCTTGCACAGCTCCGCGGTAAAAGATCGAAACTTGCGCAAGAAAGGTACCGTGTTCCCTCGGGTTAGTCCCCGTAAAACAAACGCGGCTGAGATTATTGTGGTAGTGATTTGGATTCACGGCTGAGATTTTCCTGGCTTCGGTTCAATATTAAATTAATGGAATGTGTGGTTAGTTTGATAATGAATCCATGGTTGTGATTACACAGCTGAGATTGTTGTGGTAGTGGTTTGGATTCACAGCTGAAATTGTCATGGTTTCGGTTCAATATTGATTTAACGAAGTTTTTTTTGAAAATCAAAAATAAAGAAAAGAATAGAAATAAAATTTTAATAGATAAATTAAGATGCTAAAGCAAATTTAATGATACTATAACGTGAAAATACTTAACATACGAACTAAGTGGATGAGTTAAGTAAATTTGAAACCAAAAAATCTAAATGAATTTTTATTATCTTTGAAATTGATATAAACTGGATGAGTATGTGAATTAAGAAATAAATAAAATAAATAAATAAAAGTGATTGCATAATATCTTGCTCATCTACACCTTACAAATCATTCATTGCACTTATTTTAGTCTTTTATTCTACGGGCTTCGGCTCAGGTACATTGTTTAACATTTTTTTTAGGTTTGAATGATCAAGGGAAGAATTGAAGTATGTCGTGACGTGAAGAAGAGATGTGAAGATTTCTTTTTATTTGGCAATGACACGTGTATATTAATAAAGTTGTATAATAAAAAGTTAATTTTTATACTTGAGCTATAAACCCTTTTTGTTAAGTGATGTATTCTAAGGGTTTAAATTCTAGAAAGTATTTTTGTTACACGAAAGGATTTGAATGGATGTTTACTTAGTTCTAGGAAGTCTTAGTTAAACACACAGAGGCATTCGTATTGAATAGTTTCAATTGTGATTGAGACTTGAAATCTATGTGGTGCCTGAGCATATATATATATATATATATATATATATATATTGTGATTTGAGTTTGATTGGTTTATAGGAAAAATTTTGGATAGTAAAAAAAACTGAGAAAATTTTGCCAAAATTTGAAAGTTTTAGACTTAAGATATTTTTGATGTTTTGGAAAGGAATTTCCATAAATTGGGTTTTATTTAAAAAAAATTCCTCAGTTATTCTGTGAAGTTGAGTTATCGAGTGAGGTTCACATACCTCGAGGTCAGGGACATAACAGATTAATTTACCAATACGCGTGTAGATACATGCGGACAAATACGCTTATACACATGCACATGCAAATAGCTCACAAACATTCCCACATGCTTAACACATGAAGCTATTTGACTTTTATGAAGAAAGAAACTTTTATTTGAATAGTTGAGACATGCTAGTAGTCAATCCTAATATAGTCTTAACTAATACAATCACCTTTTGGGTTGCAACATCTTAATTCAATCAATAATTGGTAATAATATGTTCTGGGTGACTATGGGGTAGTTGTTGTGTAGAGGATTTGGTCCACCGAGTGTTGTACGCAATGATACTCTAATAGTATTCTTTGTTTGATAATGCTTCTTCTTGGAGAGAAAGAAACTTGGTTTTTGCAAAGGAATATCATCTGCATTTACATGTGTATGAAGATTCATCAAAAGTGCCAAGAACACAACCAAGAACACGATTAGGGCTAGTCATTCCTTCAACAAGAAGTAAGGAAGAATATGAGTTGGTTTTGTACTACCTGCTCAAATATTGTCTATAAGGTTGAGGAGAGAAAAAGGTTATTGCTAGTGAGATTTGTAGGAATTCTTAAAAATTTAGTGGGAACCTGGCTTGTTTGGTAACAAATCTCCTAGGGGATTCCATGGAAGGGCAGAATGTTGGTGCAAATGGAAATTAACTATATTCTTTAGGAAAGATTGAAGTTGTCTTATTTGGTAACACATGCAAACTCATCCTATATATGGGATTGCTTTTACAAGGAGTCTATAAATTTCTTTCCATCGAAAGGTTCACTATTTGACTAACTCATTAAAGTTATATTTGAATCCAAGATTTGTGCACAATTTAGAGATTGAAAGAAAATGATGCAGTGAAAAGGCTAAGGTTCTTTTTGTTTCAACATAAAATATTGTTTGGTAAAATATTTTACTTATTTGCCACTGTTTGGTTATGGTGACTATTGTTTGAAATAACTTTTTCTAAGGCTTTTTTATGTGATTTTTTTTGGCCTAGGGGTTCATGGATCTAAGGTCCTAGGTGTCCTAGGGTCCCAAGGGATCAGCGTTCGGTGGTCTAGGGTCCTGGAGTCTCCTAGGGGTCTGAGGGTTCGAGTATTCATGGTCCTCGGGGTTGGGGTTTAGAAGGTCCTGTGGTCCTATGGGTCTAGGGTCCCGAAGTCTCAGGGTGGGTTTAGGGTCCATAGGGAACGAGGGTCTCGGGGTCATAAGGTTCAAGGGTTCCGAGGGTCTAGGGGTCCGGGGTTTCGAGTGTCACATCCCAAATCCCAACAAGATAAACCAGAAGAAGAAGGAAGGAAGAAGGTTTTAGATAAACCAAGTTATCTTCAACTTTTCAAGATAAATTCCCTTTTTTGATAAAAAGAATTTCAATGCAAGGATAAAATATTTGCAAAGAGGGCCCCTGGGGCATCAGTGTGAACATAAAATTGACCCAAAAAGGTTTAAACACTTTGAATGCAAGGATAGAATATTTGCAAAGAGAGCCCTTGGGGCATTAGTGTGAACATAAAATTAACCCAAAAAGGTTTAAAGACGAAGAAGATACGTCGGTTTCAAAACGAGAACAAAATTTGAAAACATCAAAAATTAACCACATTGACAGACCGCTCAAGCGGTCCAAAGACCGGTTGATCAGTTTGTTGCTACTTCTAGTTTCTCACACCTGCAACAGAGATACCGAGCCACTACAAAGACTGCTCGAGTGATATAAAGACCGCTCGGTCGGTCTGGTCTTGGGACAATTTTTTGTTCAAGCCTTTTTGAAACTCCAACTTCCAATCAAGCATATTTTTGTACCAAGGATGAAAACGAAGTCTTTATAAACATCAAACTTAAAAAAAGGAAGCCCAACCCATCAACCCAAGGATCAATCGCCTAACTCATACAAAAAAACATAAAAGTTTTTATGAAATTTAAAAACAAAACCTCCTTTAGAGGTAGAGCCCATCAACATACAATCAACCATAAGGAAGTTTGACCTTATGGCCTTACAACATCAAAAGTTATAAGTACAAAACAACACATTATGCTTAACATGATCCAAAAACATAACGACAAAACATGGCTTAAACCAATTCTATATGAAACCAAAATTGATAACGCAATAATTTCCATCTTTAAGCCAAAGCACCATCTTTGTCACCTAAAAACATTTATTTTAAAAAACATGAGCCGAGGCTCAATAGGAATCTAAAACCAGATATGGATGGATGCATGAAATGCAATAGGAAAAAGTTTAAAACATTAACTTAAACAAAATTACCAAAAATAGATTTGTCAAAAGACCACATTCACCAACCTATCTCATTCAAAATCTCCACAATTCTAGTAACCATCAGGAATTGGATTTAAGCAAAACACCTACACTCAACATTTTAAACACGGGTTTACTTAACTACCGACTTGTCACACACAGCAACAATTGAAAATTATAAACTCTTATACGTTGTACTCACTACCGGGCCGCCTTAAGGCACCAATAAGCAACCCAATTTATAGGTTTTATAATTTGTCATGCAATTGCACACTTTTACGGACCAACCAAAGGGTAGGGCACCCCTGCACTATTTTACGATCACACCAAAGCATAGGGCACACCTGCACTCTTTTACGGGATTAACCAAAGTGTAGGGCACCCAATCATGCGTAAGTTTTTGGTCTTTTACCGAGAAGTTATTCAAACCCACATTATCCACAATGCATTACCCTGGTACATTAACTAAACAAATAATTCATCAAAAAATCAACCACATGCGTGTATAACCTCTATTTCAAGGAATTAAATACAACATGATCCAACAACTCCAGCCAAAATCACAACTTATTTGATTTTAAACATAATAAACATGACGAATCTCATCTCTTCCAACACACATTTCAAATATCTATCAAAATATCAGGGTTTTTAATCTCCAAACAAGTCTCATAGCATTTAAACATTGGTTTTAAACACCTAATCATACATTCAATACTAGAATCCATAAATAGTTTAGAATCCTACCTTGGAGAGTTAACAACTCAAAGTTCAACTACACCGGAATGCCCCAAACACGCCAAAATAAAATTTCACGTAGTTAGTTGCGTAAGCCTTGTCGAGTAGGTCAACTTTGCTTCTTGTGGTGAGACCTTGACCCATTTTCTTTTTAGCATTTTTTGATGCATGTTTTCCGTTTTAAGTTTTGCATGTTTATATGCGTTTTGATGCATGTTCAGGTCTAGATATGAATGCGGGGTTGGTTTCCAGGGCCGTTGGGCGTTGCGGGACGAATTTAAAAAATTAAAAAAAAAGATATTTTGGAGGGTTATAAATATCTAGAGTTAGATATTTTTAAAAGATATTTTTAAAATTTCTCATCTAAGTTTCCTCCTTTTTCTCTCTGCCTTCTCTCTAACTTATCGGGGGCTCAAGGCTCAATTTTCAACAATCCAACAGCCGATCCTTGTTATTGGCACTTGGTTTGCGCATCCATCTGGACGAAATTTCATTCTGACGAAGCATGATTTTGCACGTAGTTTGAGGTATTGAGTTTTTAACTCATCGAGGTAGGATCCCAGACTCTCATATCTTATAAGGGTGTTACGTGTAATCGTGCATGTTTTTACCGTCTTGAACTGCATGAAAATCAATTTTGTTCAAAGTTAGATTTTTACGTTTAAAGCCTTCTTTTTGTTGTTTTCGATGGATGAAATCGGGTGTTTGGTGTTTCTTTCGAGGTTTTGGTGTTAGGCCTAGGCGTGTGTATGTTCGAGGGTGTTGGATGGGAGTTTAAAGGTGTTAATTCAAGGTTTGAAGGGTTAAACCCATAGCTCGGAACCTGTTTCTACCTAGGTTTAGTCGAGTGGATCCTGAGTTTAGTCGATTGGATCTTGGTTTTTGAGGTTCGGTCGACTGGACCGTGGGGTCAATCGACTGGACAGTTTGTTTGAGTATTTTTTTGTGAATTCCAGTAGGGTGTTTGGGTCGACTGGATGGGGGTCCAGTCGATTGGATTCTGGGCTGGTTCTTTGGTGTTTTGGTGGTTGGTTCCTTGGTTTCCAATTAGTTTCTAACGGTATTCAGTTGATTGATTATGGGATTAGTCAACTGATATACTGTTGGATTCTTTTTGGGGTTCGATTAGTCGTGTTGTGGTTTCGAGGGTTATGTCCTGACCTCTGGTGTTAGTTTTGGTGTCGTCCTCTAGGGAGACATGCATGGTGAGATGCGGGGGTGATGCACGATTAGGTGCGTGGTGTTTGTTCTTCGTTGGGCATGGGGCGTGTTTGGGCCCGTGGTTCTTTTGGGTAAAAGGTTACATTTTTGTGAAAATCGTGGTTTTAAGGGTTTGGGGTTGGCCTTCTGGTTAGGCGTCGTTTTGTGGGTTACTGGGGGTCTTTGTGAGTGGATGTCGGGTTATGTGATGGGTGGCGTCATGATGTGAAGTTATTACGTGACTTTATGCATTTATAACTCTAGTTTTATTTATGCATGTTATAGGACAGAAATAATGGTCTTATATGAATTTGGAAACATAAGTCGAAAATGTGGCCTTATGCGATTTTGGAAATATAAGACGAAAATGTGGTCTTATGTGATTTTGATACGGTGTTAGCCCTGGCTAACGATGGACGAAAACATGCTCCGACGAATGTTAGTCCTTATTGACGATGGACGGAAACGTGATCCTATGAATGTTAACCCTGGTTAACGATGCACTTGTGTGTGAGTATCTAAAGGATAGAAATGTGGTCCTGACAATGCATGCGTGTGTGAGTGTCTGAAGGATGGAAATGTGAGTGTCTGAAGGATGGAAACGTGATCCTAAAGACGCCTGTGTGTGAGTATCTGAAGGATGAAAATGTGATCCTAAAGACGTGTGGGTGTGAATCTAAAGGATGGAAACGTGATCCTGAAGAGGCATATGTTGTGTGCGTTGCTCATAGTGCATTGGGCATAGTGCATGGATTGCATGAGTTATTTTCGATTGTTATAGAACTGTTGTCAAGGCTTGTGTGTCGGTTTAGATATGTACTTTGGTGTAGCATACATATACTTGTTTTCCTTTTTGACTCTGGTGGGTCGTGATCTAAAATTGTTTTCAAACTGTTTTATGGCTTGAAAGAGAGTCAAAAATCACTTGTTGTATTCCTAGCATGTTTAGCTTATATTGCATGCTTGTCTAGTTTCTGCTGAGCTTTGGCTCAAAGTGTGGGATTTAAAATATTTTTTAGGTACCGGTCATGCAGGTTGATCCGGAGGTACCGGAGGGGCGGAAGAGCGATAGTCTTCCTTTTTGCTCATTTTAAACATGTATGCTGTAACATGTTTTCCAGTGTTAGAACTGTGTAATGTAAGCCTTTTGGCGATTATATACAATGTATGTATGTTTATACTGAGAGTGTATTCTCAGGTTGGATGTTATATTTTGTTGTTTATGGGCATTTCACGTGTCCCGGAGTATGAGGCGTGACAACTTGGTATCAGAGCTCTGGGTTCGAATACCTAAGAGCCGTGAGAAAAGGGTGCATCATCATGTGAGGTTGATTATGTGTGCTTGATTGCATGTGTTTAGATGCTTTAATAACATGAACGTGCTAGCATGTTAAGCATGAGAATGTTGTGTATATGTGAGCATGGGGGCTGAACTGTAAGATTAATTAGTCTTGCCTTTTGGCATTTAAATTAACAAACTTATGAGCTAAGTTAGAAATGCGTTTAGCTAACGTGATTTCTAGCAGAGAATCTGAGTGGGTTATCTAGACTGACGCGTCATTCTTGTTGATTCTCCTCGGTATGTGGGGTTATTTAGCATAAACCTACGTGGCTATGTGTTAGCATGTTTATGTGGTTCGTGTTTATATGTTGCATCTTATGTACAGCTTTCTTTTATATAGACGTGATGCCCGCGAGGAGAGGGCGAGGCCGTGATCGAGGCCGTAGCCTTAGTGTTGGCAAAGGGGATGTTCCTATCTCTGATGCTAGGGATGCAAATGCTCCCCAAGGACCTGTTGACGCGATAGAGTTGTTGCGTGCGCTGGTGGGAGAGTGTCTGAGTTAAGGGCGACGGTGGCGATGAGAGAGTTCAGACGTCATGACCCTTCGATCTTTGCTCGGGATCTCAATCCTTTCATTGCGACAGAGTGGTTGGAATTGGTGACCCAGATCCTTGACACGTTGTAGATAGTTGAGGATGAGTTGCAAGTTTCTTTGGCCACCTATTAGTTGAGAGGTAATGCTCACGCATAGTGGAAATATGTGAGAAACATTGTGGGGGTCACATGGGCAGCCTTTACGGGAGTTTTTCTAGAGAAGTACTTCCTAACTTTGAAGAGGGACTTCTACAGGAAGGAGTTCTACACTCTCACCTAGGAGGCGATGGATATCATGCTGTATAAGGCCAAATTTACGAGCTTGCCCCGGTTTGCGCCAGAGTTGGTGAGAGTATAGATGAGCTGCATTCGATCAGGTTTAAGTGGAGATTGAGGCCGACGATCAGGGAGCGTGTGATGGCAATGGGACTTCGTGTGTTCATAGAGTTAGTTGAGGCAGTAGCGAGGGTTGAGAATACTTTGACAGAGATTAGAGCTTCCAGGCTCCAGGGAGGCCAGGACATAGCCGTGTGGAGTAGAGGCGCAGTTAGGTGGGCACTCTAACAAGATGTAGAGGTCCTTTGGTACTAGCTTTCATCCATTCATACTACAGTTGTTTTTGGTACCAGTACCATCAGTAGCTTTGTCTAGGAGGCCAGAGTAGAGAGAGTTAATTTGTTATCGATGCTGACAACCCGGGCATCGTGTGACAAATTACCTAAAGCCGAAGCTGTCCCAGAGTTTAGCACCTGTGCAGCCAAAGGGGAGGGGACTACCAGTTTGCTATGGGTGTGGCCAGTCGGGACATATTCGTAGGAATTATCCTCAGGGAGGCAGTGCACCAAGCAGGGAAGGCACACCAATGGGATCGTATGTGCTGGTTCCATCAGAGAATCGACAGCAGCATCCTGCAGTTTAGACTTCCCGAGTGGCAGATAAGGGAACTTCAGTTCAGTCGGTATGAAAGCTGACAGCACTGAGTTCTAGTGGACAGGCCAGGCTGACGTCGAGTAGAGCGTATTCTCTCATAGCTCCTAGTTCTTCGAGGGCACCGATCGTGCCTGAGGATGCAGCTATGCCTTCAGTGAGTAGAGGTACTTTCTGAGTATCCAGGTTTTGGGCCAGTTTCTTCCTTGCATCTGCTTTAGAGTTGATGGTGGTTTTCGTGGGTGGTGTGTTGTGTTGAGACAGCAGTTGATGATGATGTGAGGTTGGGGTGAGTTATAGATCCCATGTCTTTGATATAGTTAGTCGTTGTTTAGGATGCCTAACCTTATTTGACTATATACTAGGAATGGCTTGGCTAATCATCTCGTGTACCTGTGTTGATTGCGATCGATGCGGTTGTTTCTTCTTACCTTGAGTTGAATTTTAGGGACGAAATTCCTTCAAGGGGGTAGAGTTGTGAGATGCTGACCCATTTTCTTTTTAGTGTTTTTCTACGCGTGTTTTTCATTTTTGATTTTGCATGTTTATATGCATTTTGATGCATGTTCGGGCCTAGATATGCATGCGGGATTGGTTTCCGGGGCTGTTGGGCGTTGCGGTGCAAATTTCAAAAATTGAAAAAAAAAATATTTTTGAGGCCTATAAATATCTAGAGTTAGATATTTTTAAAAAATATTTTCAAAACTTCTCAACTAAGTTTCATCCTTTTCCTCTCTGCCTTCTCTCTAACTTCTCGGGGACCCGGGACTCGATTTTCGGCGATCCAACAGCTGATCCTTGTTATTGGCACGTGGTTTACGCATCCATTAGGATGGAATTTTATTTTGGCAAAGCTCGATTTTGCACGTGACTCGAGGTATTGAGTTTTTAACTTACCGAGGTAGGATCTTAGACTCTCATGTCGTATAGGGTGCTACGTGTAATCGTGCATGTTTTTACCGTCTTAAAATGCATGAAAATCAATTTTGTTCAAAGTTAGGTTTTTGGGTTCAAAACCTATTTTTTATTTTTTTTGGTGGATAAAATCGGGTGTCGGGTATTTCTTTCGAGGTCTTTGTGTTAAGCCTAGGCGTGTGTGTGTCTGAGGGTATTGGATGGGAGTTTAGAGGCGTTGATTCGAGGTTTGGAGGGTTAAACCCGTAGCTTGAAACCTATTTTTGCCTGGGTTCAGTCGACTGGATCTTGGTTTTTGAGGTTCGGTCGACTGGACCGTGGGGTCAGTCGACTGGACATTTGTTTGGGCATTTTTTGTGAAATTCCAGTAGGGTGTTTGGGTCGACTAGATGGGGGTCTAGTTGACTAGATTCTAGGCTGGTTGTTTGGTGTTTTGGTGGTTGATTCCTTGGTTTCCAATTAGTTTCTAACGGTATTTAGTTGATTGATTATGGGGTTAGTCAATTGAAATACTGTTGGATTCTTTTTGGGGTTCAGTTAGTCGTGTTGTGGTTTCAAGGGTCGTGTCGTGACCTCTGGTGTTGGTTTTGGTGTTGTCTTTTAGGGTGACATGCATGGTGAGATGCGGGGGTGATGCACAGTTAGGTGCGTGGTGTTTGTTCTTCGTTGGGCGCAGGGCGTGCTTGGGCCCGTGGTTCTTTTGGGTAAAAGGTTACATTTTTGTGAAAATCGTGGTTTTAAGGGTTTGGGGTTGGCCTTCGGGTTAGGCATGGTTTTGTGGGTTATTGGTGGTCCATGTAAGTGGATGTTGGGTTATGTGACGGGTGGCGTCATGATGTGAAGTTATTACGTGGCTTTATGCATTTATAACTCTAGTTTTATTTATGCATGTTATAAGATGAAAATGTGGTCTTCTATGAATTTGGAAACATAAGATGAAAATGTGGCCTTATGCGATTTTGGAAATATAAGACGAAAATGTGGTCTTATGTGATTTTGGTACGGTGTTAGCCCTGGCTGACGATGGATTGAAACGTGGTCTGATGAATGTTAGCCCTGGTTGATGATGGACAGAAACGTGCTTCTATGAATGTTAACCCTAGTTAACGACGCACTTGTGTGCGAGTATCTGAAGGATGGAAACATGGTCCTGATGATGCATGTGTGCGTGAGTGTCTAAAGGATGGAAACGTGATCCTAAAGACGCGTGTGTGTGACTGTCTGAAGATTGGAAATGCGATCCTAACGACGTCTGGGTGTGAATCTAAATGATGGGAACGTGATCCTGAAGAGGCATGAGTTGTGTGTGTTGCTCATCGTGCATTGGGCGTAGTGCATGGATTGCATGAGTTATTTCCAATTGTTATAGAACTATTATCAAGGCTTGCGAGTCAGTTTAGATTTGTACTCATGTGTAGCATATATATACTTGTTTTCTTTTCTGACTCTGGTGAGTTGTGATCTAAAACTGTTTTCAAACTATTTTATGCTTGAAAGAGAGTTGAAAACCACATGTCGTTTTCCTAGCATGTTTAGCTTATATTGCATACTTGTTTAGTTTTTGCTGAGATTTGGCTCATGGTGTGGGATTTAAAATATTTTTCAAGTATTGGGCACGCAGGTTGATCTGGAAGTGCTGGAGGGGTGAAAGAGCAATAATCTTTCTTTTTGCTCATTTTGAACATGTATGTTGTAATAAGTTTTTCGCTGTTAGAACCGCATAATATAAGCCTTTTTCCGATTATATACAATGCATGTATGTTTATATTGAGAGTGTATTCTCGGGTTATATGTTATGCTTGGTTATTTATGGGCGTTTCACGTGTACCAGAGTTTGGGGCATGACAACTTGGTATCAGAGCTCTGGGTTCGAATACCTAAGAGCCGTGGGTAGAAGGTGCATCATCATGTGAGGTTGATTGCATGTGCTTGATTGTATGTGTTTGGATGCTTTAATAACATAAACGAGATAGCATGTTAAGCATGAGAATGTTGTGTATATGTGAGCATAGGGGTTAAACTGTAAGATTAATTAGTCTTGCCTTCGAGCATTTGGATTAACAAACTTAGGAGCCAAGTTAGAAACGCGTTTAGCTAACGTGATTTCTAGTAGAGAATCTGAGTGAGTTTTATAGACTGACGCGTCATTCTTGTTGATTCTCCTCGGTATGTGGGGTTTGTTTAGCATAAACCTACGTGGCTATGTGTTAGCATGCTTATGTGGTTCGTGTTTATATGTTGCATCTTATGTGCTATTTTTTTTCATATAGACACGACGCCCGCGAGGAGAGGGCAAGGCCGTGGTCGAGGCCGTGGCTGTGGTGTTGGCCAAGGGGATGTTCCTATCCCTGATGCTAGGGATGCAAATACTCCCCAAGGACCTGTTGATGCGGTAGAGTTGTTGCGTACGCTGGTGGGCTCCATCAGTCAGTTGGTTGAGACCTCTAGAGGTGAGACCATTAGAGAGAGAATGTCTGAGTCAAGGACGACGGTGGCGATGAGAGAGTTCAGACGTTATTACCCTTCGACCTTTCCTGGGGATCCCGATCCTATTGTTGTGACATAGTGGTTGGAATTGGTGACCCAGATCCTTGACACATTATAGATAGTTGAGGATGAGTTGCGAGTTTCTTTGACCACCTATCAGTTGAGAGGTAATGCTCACGCATGGTGGAAATATGCGAGAAACATTGTGGGGGTCACATGGGCAGCCTTTACGGGAGTTTTTCAAGAGAAGTACTTTCCAACTTCGAAGAGGGACTTATACAGGGAGGAGTTTTACACTCTCACCTAGGGGGCGATGGATATCATGCAGTATGAGGCTAGATTTACTAGCTTGTCCCAGTTTGCGCTAGAGTTGGTGAGTACAAATGAGCTGCGTTCGATCAGGTTTAAGCGGGGATTGAGGTCGGCGATCAGGGAGCGTGTGGTGGCAATGGGACTTCGTGTATTCACAGAGTTGGTGGAGGCAGCATCAAGGGTTGAGAATACTTTGATTGAGATTAGAGCTTCTAGGGAGGCCAGGACACAGTTGAGTGGAGTAGAGGCGCAGTCAGGTGGGCGCTCTAACAAGAGGTAGAGGTCCTTTTGTACTAGCTTTCATCCATCAGGGCTATGGTAGTTTTCGAAACCAGTACCATCAGTAGCTTCGTTTGGGAGGCCGGAGCAGAGGGAGTTGATTTTTTATCGATGCAGACAACTTGGGCATCGTGCAGCAGATTGCCTACAACGGAAGCAGTCCCAGAGTTTGGCACCTATGCAGCCACAGGGGAGGGGACCGCTAGTTTGCTATGGGTGTGGCTAGTCGGGACATATTTGTAGGAATTATCCTCAGGGAGGCAGTGCACCAAGCAGGGAAGGCACACCAGTGGAATCGTATGTGCTGGGTCCATCAGAGTACCGACAGTAGCATCCTATAGTTTATACTTCCCGAGTGGCAGATAGGGGAATTTCAGTTCAGTCGGTACGGCAGCCAACAGCACCGAGTTCTGGTGGAAAAACCAGGCTGATGTCGAGCAGAGCATATTCTCTCATAGCTCCCAGTTCTTCGAGGGCACCAATCGTGCCTGAGGATGCAACTATGCCTTTAGTGAGCAGAGGTACTTTCTGAGTATACGGGTTTTGGGTCAGTTTCTTCCTTGCATCTATTTGGGAGTTGATGGTGGTTTCTGTGGGTGGTGTGCTGTGTTGAGACAGCGGTTGGTGAGTATGTGAGGTTGGGGTGAGTTGTAGATCCCGTGTCTTTGAGATAGTTAGTCGTTGTTTAGGATGCCTGACCTTATTTGACTATATTCTAGGATCAGTTTAGCTAACCATCTCATGTACCTATGTTGATTGCGATCGACAAGGTTGTTTCTTCTGACCTTGAGTTGAATTTCAAGGACAAAATTCCTTAAGGGGGTAGAGTTGTGAGATGCTGACCCATTTTCTTTTTGGCATTTTTCGACGCATGTTTTTTGTTTTCGATTTTACATGTTTATATGTGTTTTGATACATGTTCGGGTCTAGATATGCATGTGGGATTGGTTCCTAGGACCGTTGAGCTTTGCGGTGCAAATTTCAAAAATTCAAAAAAAAAAAGATATTTTGTAGGCTTATAAATATCTGGAGTTAGATATTTTCAAAACTTCTTAACTAAGTTTTGTCCTTTTTCTTTCTGCATTCTCTCTAACTTCTTGGGGACCCAGGGCTCAATTTGCGACTATCTAACAGCCGATCCTTGTTATTGGCACGTGGTCTACGCATCCATCAGGACATAATTTTCTGTCGGTGAAACTCAGTTTTGCACGTTATTTGAGGCATCGAGTTTTAAATTCACCGAGGTAGGATCCTAGACTCTCATATCTTATAAAGGTGCTATGTGTAATCATGCGTGTTTTTACCGTTTTAAACTACAAGAAAATCGATTTTGTTCAAAGTTATGTTTTTGGGTTTTAAACCTTTTTTTGTTGTTTTGGGTGGATAGAATCAAGTGTCGGGTGTTTCTTTTAAGGTCTTAGTGTTAGGCCTAGGCGTGTGTGTGTCCGAGGGTGTTGGATGGGAGTTTGGAGGCGTTGATTCGAGGTTTGGAGGGTTAAACCCGTAGTTCAGAACCTGTTTCTACCTTGGTTCAGTCAACTGGATCTTAGTTTTTGAGGTTCGATCGACTAGACCATGGGGGTCATTCGGCTGGATAGTTTGTTTGGGCATTTGTTGTGAAATTCCAGTACGGTGTTTGGGTCGACTTGATGTGGGTCTAGTCGACTGAATTCTGGGCTGGTTGTTTGGTGTTTTGGTGATTGGTTCTTTGGTTTTTAATTAGTTTCTAAAGGTATTCAGTTGATTGATTATGAGATTAGTCGACTGAAATACTGTTGGATTCTTTTTGGGGTTCGGTTAGTCGTGTTGTGGTTTCGAGGGTCGTGTCGTGACCTCTGGTGTTGTCCTCTAGGGAGACATGCATGGTGAGATGCGGGGGTGATGCACAGTTAGGTGCATGGTGTTTGTTATTTGTTGGGCACGAGGCGTGTTTGGTCCAGTGGTTCTTTTGGGTAAAAGGTTGAATTTTTTTAAAAATCGTGGTTTTAAGGGTTTGGGGTTAGGCTTCGAGTTTTCCATGGTTTTGTGGGTTGTTGGTGGTCCATGTGAGTGGATGTCAGGTTATGTGACGGGTGGTGTCATGATGTGAAGTTATTATGTGGCTTTATGTATTTACAACTCTAGTTTTATTTATACATGTTATAAGACGAAAATGTGGTTTTATATAAATTTGGAAACATAAGACGAAAATGTAGCCTTTTGCAATTTTGGAAACATAAGAAGAAAATGTGGTCTTATGTGATTTTGATACGATGTTAGCTATGGCTGACGATGGACGGAAACGTGGTCCAATGAATGCTACCCCTGGTTGACGATGGACAATAATGTGGTCCTATGAATGTTAACCCTGGTTAACGATGCACTTGTGTGCGAGTATCTGAAGGATGGAAACGTGGTCCTGACGATGCATGTGTGTGTGAGTGTCTGAAAGATGGAAACGTGATCCTAAAGACGTGTGGGTGTGAATCTAACGGATGGAAACGTGATCCAAAAGAGGCATATGTTGCGTGTGTTGCTCATAGTGCATTGGACATAGTTCATAGATTGCATGAGTTATTTTCGGTTGTTATAGAACTGTTCTCAAGGCTTGGGAGTTGGTTTAGATATGTACTCATGTGTAGCATACATATACTTGTTTTCTTTCTAACTCTGGTGTGTCGTGATCTAAAACTATTTTCAAACTGTTTTATGGCTTCAAAGAGAGTCGAAAATCATATATCGTTTTCCTAGCATGTTTAGCTTATATTGCATGCTTGTCTAGTTACTGCTGACCTTTGGCTCACGGTGTGAGATTTAAAATATTTTTCAGGTACCGGTCACGCAGGTTGATCTGGAAGTGCCGGAGGGGCGGAAGAGCGATAGTCTTCTTTTTTGCTCATTTTGAACATGTATGATGTAATATGTTTTTCGGTGTTGGAACCACGTAATATAAGCTTTTTGGCGATTATATACAATACATGTATGTTTATATTGAGAGTGTATTCTCAGGTTAGATGTTATGTTTGGTTGTTTATGGGTGTTTCACGTGTCCTGAAGTTTGGGGAGTGACAGGCTTTGTCTAATTCCAAGAGTAAGAGCTCTAAAAATGGAGGGAGAGAGAGAGAGAGAGAGAGTGGAGTGGAGCTTGGTCTTCAATAGAGTTTTAATGTGTGAGAGAGGGAGAGAGAGAGAGAGGGGGTCAGAGAGTCAGGGGTGGGTAGCTTCCAGAAGAAGCTCACCCCAATAACTACAGATGCATGCCTAAACCCCTCATGCACACATGATGTATATTTAACCCACATACATGCATTTATAACATTCAAATTAATATTTTTAAATTTATATTAATAAAAAATTTATTTTTGAAAAATTATCAAATTTTAAAATTATCCCTGAATTATATTTCATGGGTTTTTGCGCACACCGGCGGGTCCAATAAAAATTGTTTAAAAGTTACCAAGTCCACATGCCATGTATTAATATGAAATCTACACTTGTTAAATAACTACACCACACATATAAACAACTCCATAAATATTTAATTTGATTAATTAAAACATAATCGGGTCTCACAACCTTTGCCCCTTAAGGAATTTCGTCCCTGAAATTTGATACAACTCAAGGTAAAAACTACTCCGGGTATTTGGAACGAACTTCAAACTCATGTTCCCATGTGGCCTCCTCGATGCCATGATAGAGCCACGACACTTTAACATATGCAATTGTCCTTCCCCTCAAAACCTGCTCCTTGGTGTCTAGAATCTTTATCAGTCGCTCTTCATAGGATGTATCCTCCTCAATGATCAACTTAGTCCAATCTAACACATTAGAAGGATCGGGCTCATACTTTCGCAACATAAATACATGAAAAATGTTATGCATGGACGAGAGTTATGGATGAAAGGCAAGACGATATGCCACCTCTCTAATCCTTTTAAAGATCTCAATTTGCTCAACAAAATGCGGTGATAACTTTTCACTCCCGTTAAACTTCATCAATCCTTTACGTGGCAAGATCTTAAAAAAAAAAATTGATCTCCCACTTTGAATACTAAGGGTCTCCTTCTTCGATCAGTATAGCTCTTTTGGCAACTTTGAGCAGTGACTAGGCCTTGACGAATAGTAAAAAATTTCTTTGTTTTTTTACGTACCAAATCGGGTCCTAACAAAGCTGCCTCACCCACGTTGGTCCAACAAATTAGTAACCTACACGGTCTACCGTACAAGGCCTTGAATGGTGCCATCTTGGTAACCTACACATATTTGTAACATGACCTATAAAATTTGTATAGTGCACTTGGATTGGCTATCTGTCTGGGGATGGAATGCAGTATTGAAAAAGCAAGTTCGTCTCTGATGCTAATTGTAAGCTCAGCCTAAAACGTGATGTAAATCAGGGGTCTCGATCAGAAACTATGGATACTGATACTCTATGAAGTTAAACAATCTTGCTAATGTATAGATTGCTAAGCTAGTCTGCAGAATCTGTCATTCAAATCGGGATGAAGTGTGTGAACTTGGACAATCTATCCACTATGACCCAGACTGCATCGTGCCCCTCGGAGATCTGGGAAGTCCCAAAATAAAGTCCATAGTGACGTTCTCCTACATCCATTTTAATACGGGTAATGGTTACAATAATCTTGATGGTCTTTGGTATTCGACGTTCACTTGTCGATAAGTAAGGTACAGAGAAATAAAGAGTGCCACACCCTTCTTCATGCCATTCCATAAAAAATGGCGACACAGGTCATGGTATATTTTTGTACCTCTTGGATGCACTACAATGCGAGAGTGATGAAACTCGTGATGCACCTAATCATGACACGACTCTAGCACAAAATTCCTTCCGCAGAATTCTAAATTTTACCTAAGATGTAAAAACCATCTCTTGATGTCATCACCACTCAAAATATGACCATGAATCATCTGGGCTTCACTGTCCTGCTACTGAGCATCGATAACGCGATTGAGAAACCGTTGTAAACAAGGTAGCACACTCATTGGACTTGTCGAGATATAAATCAAACTCACCAAGATCCCCCACCATCTTCCATTCTTGAATGGCTACAAGGGTTAAAGAACCCTGAGATTTGCGACTAAGAGCGTCGGCCACCACGTTAGCCTTCCCCGGGTGACACTGTAAGTTAAAATCACAATCCTCCATATACTTCTATCCATCTCTGTTGACGTAGGTTCAAGTCCTTCTGTGAAAAGAGTTATTTCAAGCTTTTGTGACCCGAGAATATTTCAAAGTACTCGCCGTACAAGTAATGCCTCCATTCCCCGTCAAAGCAAAAATCATTGCCGCAAGCTACAAGTCGTGTGTTAGATAATTCTTTTCATGAGTTTTCAACTACAGAGGGCCATATGCAAATGTAACCAAGACCGTTATGAGAACCGTCACAATAAACTGTGCATTTCAATGCCTACTTCGGTATCACCAAGACAGGAAAAAATGTAGTAGCAATCAAAGTTAAAACATACCAAACTAGAAAATATCAATCCAAATAAAATCAACTTCGACGGATTTTTTTTCATAATTTTCAAAGAACATGAAAGTGAAAGCTGCTCAAAATCAAGCAACACAAAAAGAATAGAATTGTAGAAGAGTGGCCTCTTTTTCATTATGGCTGTAAAACTGTATAATAAACATGTACATTTTTCAGATAACATGTATAGTAGTACAACAGGAATCTAAGGGCTCAAAGAAAATGGTTTTCTATGTTTCATCAATTCCCGAACACTCATAATTTTTTAAGATTTGCAATTACAAATGCTGTGAAATTCCTCAAATAGATGTTTATCATTCTATGCAATGAATATATGAATTTTTAACATATATATATACAGCAGCTCTTGCTTTTATTAGTAGGTATGTCATGCGGTGACTGACTAATCAAGGAAATACCAAGGCATGTTTAAAGTTTTTGTATGTATACTAAATTTGACACCATAAAAATCAAGACTCTCATTAGTTTAGGTCATTAGCAATCCAAATCATTCTTGTCATAACATAACAAGTTAATTGGACCATGAACCAAAGCTTGGTTGTCATGTAGGGACTCGGTGCCTTATTATTTTCTAGTATTAATGAAAACGAGTATGTTGCGTTCGGTGGGAACGGTTAAATGTGTAGATCACACCTAATAATTAAAACATGAGCCTATATATGTTTGTTAACGATTGTTAAATGTGAGGTAATGCATGAGAACATTGTTGTGAGGTGTTTAGCTTATATTTGATTCAGTTTTAGCATTTTTAGTTCGTGGTTTCTACCCAGTGTGATCGCTCAAGCGAAGGGTAGACTGCTTGAGCGAACAGATGGAAGAGAGCTCGGGGAGTGGGGACCGCTCAAGTGGTGGGGGGGTCTGCTCGAGCAAACTATCGGTGACCAGACTTTAAAAGTCACGTTTTGGCTATTTTTCCCTCATTCCTTTCATTTGTCTCTCTCTAGAATAGAAGTGAGAGCTAGGGTTTGAGTTTTGAGGGTTGTTGAAGCTTTCTTAGCTTCTCTTGGTGAGATCTCTCACGTCCATCTTAGTTGTTTACCCATTGGAGGCTTGAGCTAGACATTGGAGGCTTCATTCTCGCCTTTCGATTGAAAACTCTCGCGGTTGGAAATAAAAGCATGAAAATAGTATTTTTGAAGACCTAGGTTAGGCGTTGACATTAATATTGGTTAAATCTTATATCTATGAACGATTTAACATGATCCTATCTTTATGTTATTGTTGGATACGATTGGATTTAAAAAATGATGGGCTAAAGTTTGGATTTGAGTTAAAACTATGAAAATTCGGGATTTGAGGCTAAGGGACTTGTATGTTGAAATTAATGTGATTATTGGTTAAATTAAGGGTAGTAATAACCCATTACATATACATTCTATGAGTTTATGTGGCACATGACAATATTGGGTGCTAAAATTAGATTTTTTAGTGTAAAATTGGAAGACACATGTAGTGATATGGGTTTGGGCGAGAGGAACCAGGTTGATGGTTGGACTCGTTTTGATTGTCAATGAAATGAAATAATTAAAGTTATATGTGATTAAATTGAATGATTAAGTTTGGGCACGAGTTACTCCTCGGTGAAAAATTAAAAATTTACGCAATATAAGGTAGGCCCTTCTTTCGGGTTAATCCCCGTAAAAGCATACTCTTGGGCAACCCATCCATTAATGTTTTCGAGAAAAACCAAAAATATGTGCTCTCCATGTTGGGCTATAGGATGGGTATTTATTCCTCGGGCCTCACGTGACCCGGTGGTGATAAATACGCCTGAGTCTATAAGCACCATCCGGCTTTGGTATTTCATTGAATTGATAAATAAATTGGGTTGGTAAAACTTTAATTGGATGAATGGATAAAATGATGGGATACAAAAATGCTTTGAGTTGGTTAAAATTGATAAGAGGATTGGTTA
>JAOTRH010486329.1:0-24786 GCA_034768845.1 Heliamphora exappendiculata
GCGGTTAAAAGCGCCGATAAAAGATAGGCTATAGTAGTGGTTTTGGTTTTTGTGGTGGAAATAACAATACCTAAATTCCGTCACTAAAAAATATTAATAAAGTGTCTGTATGAATTTTTTCTAGCACTACAATTGCTACAATATCAACCTATGGGAATAAAAAAAGTTATACCAGCGACCTAAAAAAGTGTTGCTAAATACTTACACCGATAGATATCTCCTAATAGTTTGGATGACGATTTATGAACCGTTAGTACGATGCCTAAGACATTTAACAACGATTTCAGACCTCTATAGCGGCGGTAATAACCGCTATTATAGGACATAATTCTAGTAGTAACTTTTGCGAAAACTTTTCTTTTGCGTGAAGATTAATAAAATTTAGAAGAAAATTTCAGCAATGCAGACTAAAACTGTAGGGACTATAAATAAATTTTAATATAAAAATAATGGTAAGAAAAATTAATAGATACCATTAAGAAAAATAGATAATATATTGTGCAACTATTTGGTTTTTGAAAATAAAATTGCGAAAAAGGATTATTAACTTATTTTTAGTTGAAGAAAAAAATAAAAAATAAAAAAGAACTAATTGATGCATTTTTAAAAATATATTATATTTATATATGTATGTGAAAAAAATGGGAGGAAATTTGGCCTCATCAACCCCATCTTTGGTCCGCCAATGGACCTAAATAGTTTTAAAAAATTGAAGTGGACCTAAAAGTGTATTGTATTAAATATTGCTTAATATTAAATTAGACGATCTTAGAACTTAAATTTGTAAAACAATTGATCTAAAATATTATTAAATGTTTTCAAAGTAGCATTTGATTTTATTTATATAGTGCGCTGCTGACAAATAATCACGTAAAACATGATATAATAGTATAAAATAATATATATTACAAGGATAGTGAAACTTGATAGTGATTGACAATTTTTTCTTCAATCAATAATTAAAATAAAGAGGTCACTTTTTTCACTTTTCAAACTCACTTTTCCCCCTTTTACAATTACTCCTATCTCACTCTCTCTGCCTCTTCTCTCTCACTCACTTCTTTTTGCCGGTCTCATTCTCTCATTTTTTTGGGCACAAAGATATTTTTAATACAATACACTTTTATAAAATTATTAAACAATAAATTAGAAAACTTTAGCCCATAAACTTTTAAAACAATGAACACCTAAGAAGTTAAAAAAATATTAAAGTGAACTGAATGCACTATAAAATTTAAGAATTGAATTTATAACTAATTATTCAATTGTTGTCAAATTATTCCAGTGTGTGGTGAGATTATTAAATTTTTTTACTATGTTTTTAATCTTATAATAATTGAAAATTTTACTTATTATTTAAAATTAATTTTATAATTCAATTATGTTTAAATTGCTTTTAAAAATGAGTAATTTCTAGTATACTAAATTAGGTAGACAAGAAATTTAAAAATAGGAAATTGTGTAGTCTCTTGACACCACAAAAGAATTCATTAGGAAATTGTGTAGCCTCTTGACTTTATTTATGTAGTGTTGTTGACAAATGAAATACTTTGATAAGTAATTTTTTATCTTTTTCCTAACTAATAAAATTAAGTTAATATTGTCATAACCAAAATCTACCTTTATGTTATTAAACCAAAATAATACATACGCAATGACAAATTATTCTAAGATTACTAAATGATTAGACTTCCCGTGTCTTATTTTAAAAGTAAGTTAGGTACCGAAAAACAACACGTTGTATAATTGATCGGCTCAATTGTCCGGTATAAGTTTACAACTGATTGATTTGATTGTCCTGTATATGTTTACAACTGAATTTATTCATTATATAGAGTTCGTTGAATTTGTTATTGTTGAAAAAAATAAAATTATTCTTACTTTTATGACTATATAGTCAAATAATATTTATGTATAAATTAATAAATATTAGGTATAATTTCAAAAATAAATTAAAGGCACATCCTGGGTCACATTTGATTGGTTGGTTCGTTGTTAATTTCGTTTTTTTTTTGGGACGATTATGATTTGAGCTATGACAATTTAAATAGTGTTTTGATAAATTAAAAAAATACTATGTATTAAGTAAATCATTGTTATTCCTTAGGTAGTCAATAAAAATGAATTATTATTGTTTCACTAAAATATTTGTTGTTATATTTAGTTAGAGACATTATAAGTAATTAATTACATAATACTCAAAAACTACTTAATAATTTATTTATACGGTCTGGTTCCGATTTAAAAAAATTAAGAAACGTTAATTATGGTTCGATTCCCCAATTTTGTTTTAGAGGCCATTTGAAATCCAACTGAACCGTTCAATAAAAATATTATTTTATTTATCTTTTTCCTTAAATTTTCTTTGTTTCTTTCTCTTTTATAATTTAATTTTTAATTGTTTTCATAACAGTGTAATCTTATTTCATTCAAAGGCTCTTGATATATAATCGATAAAAAAATAATAACATGATAAATAAATAAAATATAGTACAAAATTTATAGATACCATAATCTCTCTTTATAACCGTATATATAAGTGAATAAAATTAAATATAAATTAAACTAATATAATAGAAAGACAAGATGAATAGGAAAAAAGGAATAAATTTACATTTTTAACATAAAACGATTTAATTATTAATTTAACATAAAATCAAATCAAACTAAACCATAAACAATCGTAATGATTTCCCTCTATTTGTTGAAGGCTTGAAGCCACCTTGCCTCATGGTTATATGAAAATGTTTATAGCTAAAAACACTAATGTCATTTTAATCCCATTCTGCCAACTATTCTTCCTTGAGATATTTGAGGATTAATTCTTTTTTAAGATCTCATAAGAGTTTAGTTATACTATATTTATTTTACTAGTTTTAACTTATCAAAAATTAAGATAAAATTTTATGACAGATTTACCGCTATTTAAAATATTAGACTTTCTTTTCTATCGTAAAAAAAATTAAAATTTAGTATAATATACAATTAGCATAACCAATGTGATTCTCCAGAGATGCGTCAAGATCTTTCTCGTCCTCCTCGTCTTTCCCCTCTTTTCCATCCCAATTTCAGCATCAATAGCAAGCTGAAAAACGTGTGCAGAATCAAAGCCATGGCAAAGATGGCGATAATCACCATGATCTTGCTTTGTGCTTGTAGGAACTGTTGGAAAAAAAAGTAGATTTTAAATAGTTAGAATGTGATTTTTAGCTAATTTTGAAATTAATTATCTTTGTGTTGAAATAATATTTTTAGATAATTTTAAATTCTAATTTATTTATTTTTATGAGTAAAATAATCATGAATTTTATGGTATTCAAAATTATTAATGAGTGAATGAAAAATTAACTCTAAAAATTTGCAATTGAAATTAATAAATGGTTGGTAGTTAACCCAATTCTACATTGTTGTTAATTTCAGAATATTAAATCCAACAGGAACTTTGCTATCGAAAAGTTCAGTGTGGAGGCATGTAGCTACGAAATTATCCACAGCGCGAAAACATCCGAAGGTCATCTTCTTCATCCTCATTGTCTTCTAGTTTCGTAGCTTCATATAGGGAGAGTACCACCCTTTGGTTGCTGGATTCGCTGCCTTCTACCTCTTCTGTATGGTTGAGGGTTTTCGTGCGCGAGAGAGAGAGAGAGTGTGTGTTAACGGCGAGGGTTTTAGTGGGCAATTAGAGAATTATGCGAAATGGGTCGACGGTGAATGGTGATTGGCTTTACAGGAGTGTTCGCCCATGAAGAATGGACGATAGAGTATCTAATTAATATATTTATTAATTAAATTTGTGTAATTATATTTTAACTAATAAATATATCAATTAGACACTCTACAACACTCTTGGTGTAAAGTAGTAACTGATAAATTTATCAATTACATCTTAATTTTTTAAATTTTAACATATCTAATTGATATATTTATCAATTACACATGTGGTGTGGTGCCTTAACTAATAAATATATTAATTAGATACTCTACAATACGCTTGTTGTAGAGTAGTAATGGTGATGGCGAGTGATGATGATAGCAACGGCGATGAATGATGACCATAATAACGAAGGAGAACGACAGCATCATCAGTGTTGACGATGGCGATAGAGGATGAAGACGACGACAGTACTATGGTTGTGATTATTGCGACACGAGATTTTGGGGAAAATTTTTGAGTAGATTTTTTATTCCTAATTAGAAAAGAATTTGGTCAATCACGCTTGAAATTGCCTGAAAATTTAATTTAAGGGTATTTTTAAAGAACATTAATATTTTATGACTAATTTTATTAAAATAATTAGATAGGATTAATTTTTAAATATCAACTGATATTTGAACCTCTACCACATTTTCTTTTTCTTTACATGATTAAGGTCGTATATTATTTATTTTTGAAAATAATGTATCGTCAAAGACAGACAAATGGGCGAATGAGGCGTTGCCACCTAATTTTTTTATACAAAAAATATAATTATTATATTAATATTTATTAACGTGCAGATGTAAAAATCGTATAGGTTTTCCCTCAAAATTATTTTATAAATTTAATATGTGTTCTTTAAGATTTTTTAAAAATCATTCATCGCTCCCTCAAAAAAATATCTACATTTATCCATGTTAAAACAGTTTTTTCAGACAAGTAGCGTGACGATGAAGGATGGTAACTATTTGAAAACAAACTTAATTAGATGCTACTCTCCCTTAACTAATTTGATAGGATGTAATTGTTGATTTACGTAATACAGTTTAGTTCTTGAACTCTATTTCTACCAAGCTGGACCATATATGCACCCATCATTAGGCCCGTGTTTGGTTGGAGCTAGGTCAAAAAGTATTACCTAGTTGAGAGGCGACATGCGTAGCCCTAAGCCCGTAGCACTACTTAAAAAAATGCATCTTAATTGAGAGTATCATGTGTCGTCTTATCTGTTCATCATAAACATTGTTCAGATATGACATTAGATGTAAGTAATATATAAAAAAAACAACACATTTCCAAATACAAACATATTTTGATGAACTATATACATATATTTGTCAGGTTACAAGTTTGAATCTATGGACAATTACTTTTTAAACTTGGAGGGAAAGTAAACCAACCTCACTTAAATAGTTGGGTTGAGTCGAGCCGAATTCGGTGCTCACGGAGAAACACACAAGTTGAACTTGAAAATTTGTGACTTGCACACTTAATTAAACTTGTTATGATAGAAACAAAAATAACATTGAAAAAATAAAGCAATCACACACACTCAACTCAAAACACACTATCAATTTACATGGTTTACTCAAAATTAAAATCATGTCTTTAGAGTTATGACGATTTCACTAAAAAAAAAAAAATATACAATATAAGAGTTAAAAATCCTAATAAAAAAATATAATATAATACCGACAAATCGAGTCTAAGGTCAAAATAAGTTAATAAAGATTTCCACTAAAACAGATCTGATCAAAGTTGAACCCGGAAAACATGGCTCCGTGCACCTAACCAAACATTCTCATGTCAAATTTACAAAGCAATACGAGTCATTTTGAAGTTTTAGGTCCCAAACCGGGGTTTTTTAATCAAATTTACTTATTTCTTCATATCAGGGTCTAAATAATGGGTAATTATTCAACAGTACTAGAATAACACAATATGTAATATTACTTACATAATATTTTTATCTAATAAAGATAATTCAAGTGGGACATTGTTAACCTATTTAATCTATTATCTTGACCATAAATAATAACAAATTATTAATTACTGTGTCTTAAATTATTAATTTTTTAAAACTAATATAATGTGGGTAGGAGCATTAATCAAAATCAGTCCTTGGCGTAGGGACTGAAAATGTTTTTGCTTTTGGAAACAACTTATTTATCAAAATAATGGATATGGTCACCATGAAACATTATAGGTGACATGTTGGAGGAAAAGTACATATTTTTTCATAGGTGTAGTCAATTTCCAAATTTATTAGCAAGTTTTGCCAAATTAATTATTACATAGGAGACCGGGTGACTTGAATAAGCGACTTGTAATTTAGTAAATTTTGATTCGTGAATACAAAAAATAGCTCGGTGTATGAAATTCCCATGCATGCATAGTTTGGGGAAATGGACGGGCCACAAACGATCAATAGTTTTAATATGTGAATCTTATATATATTTTTAGTTCAATTCAATCTTTTTTAGTGAATTATTTTGGAACAGTTGAGTGGAGACTATGATGTTATTTTAGTTGGTTGTCGAAGAAAGATTGCGATGTACATTCATGGTGTATTTTGTTTTTTGTCTGTCAATTTTTTTTTGTATTTTAATAACACCTCCTTACAATAAGGAGGTTTGAGGTCCTCCCTGCGCGAAAGTTTCATGATCTTGTATGAGGATTTTTTTCCTCCATGCGTAGAGCTCTTTTCCTCTCCCTTTAATGAGGCATTTTGTTGTATTCAATGTACCTACTTCTTTAATTAACTTTAATTTTGTCGTATTTGCAATCTATTTAAGTCTTTTGATTCATTTAAGTGTCTCGGCAAATTATTTCTTAGTATTAGTGAATTTTCTCCTATGGAGAGGGAGAAAAAACAATATTTTTTATAAAATATATAAGTAAACAAAATAAGCTAATAAGTCAAATAAGCCAAAAATCACCCAAACGAATCAAATTTATTTAAACACATAAGTAAAAATAAGCTAAAAATCACTCAAACGAACCAAGTTTAAATGACGTGGCATATTTGTGCCACCCAAATGAGCCAGTTTATTTGTGTTTTGACTTATTTGCTTATAAGCAAATAAGCAATAAACTATCCACCAAAACAGAACCAATTTGTAAATTGCTCAATAGACTCGACTCCATGCGTGATTAACTTTTTTATAAAATATATGTACATATATTTGTCTGAGTTACAAGTTTGAATCTATAGGTGAACGATTACTTTTTGAACTTGGAGCACAAACAAAGATCATTTACATAATTGAGTTGAACTAACTCGAATTTAGAACTTATATAAAAGTAAACCAGTCAAACTCAAAAATTCGCCGAGTTGTCTCGGTCCAATTTTTTTCAAACCTAATTAAACTTTCTCATGTAAAATCATTTCTACAAAAATTCTATGTGATCAAATCAAGGCTAGTTAAGACTTGAGATTGGTCATCTACTAGTAAACATTAGGATTAGTCATTCGTTAATTAGTCGAATTATACGTAAGTTGACTCAAATATCAAGAGATATTAAAAAGTAAAGTAAAATATAAAGATTAGTTAATGTTTTTTTATTTTTTTCAAAGTTAAAGTTTTGTTAGAAAAATATTTGGGCTGATGTACAATACACATGCACTATAGATGTTGGTGAATGTTACTATCCAATAAAGACTAGGTCTTTGAGCTTGCAAGAATCTTAGTGGGGGTGTTGTTAAAGAAGTCAACCACCATAGGGACCATTACTTAATTGTCTCATTTTAATGGGAATGCTTTATGTCAGTATCTGAACCTGGGCACATGTGAACCTTACACACCACACCTCAATTCCAACCTAACCAAATAGTAGTATTGTTGGGATATCTTAAAAAAAAAAAAAACCCTAACTCTTAGCAAACAGCTTAAAGTTGGGATTTTGATTTTTTGTTTAAAGTTTAGAAAATTAAAAAGTTTTATTTTCTAAGTTAAAAAGCTTTTAGTCTTTCTTTTTTACATAATTTTTTTAAATAAAAAATATCATCACTTTTATTATACACATTTATTTTTTTATAAAAATTATATTTTAAAAATTTATTCGTCAAAATTTATCAAACAAGATATATATTAAATGTAAAATTATTTAAAAATAAATTTAAAAAAATTATAACAATATTAAGCAAAATTTTTTACTTTTTAACTTAAAACCACTTTAAGCTTTCGACTTAAAAGTCAACCATATTTCAACCAAATGAATTATTTAGCTTCTTGGCTTAAAGTGGGGTTTAAAGCTAAAAAGTCAACTTAAAACCAAGTTTTGAACTCTTAAAACATTTTATAAGTTTAAGATTTTTTGAAAAATAAAATAATATAAATTAAATTATTTGAGATAATTAATAATTCTACGCATTTTTGTGATAATATCTGATAATGTTGGTGCTTGGCATTGAAATTAATTGCTTGCCTATAAATAGTAGTTGAAAAAATACAAATTATAATTTATAATAAAAATTATGAGTGTAAAAATAATGTTAATTTGTAGCTAAAATTAATTATTTATAAATAAAATAAAATATAATTTATAGTAAAAATTACGAGTGCTTGAAAAAAAAATAATTTATTACTAAAAATAATAATAAAAAATTATAAGTTATAATCAAAATCAATATCAAACACCTTAGTTGCAGTATGATAACTTTTAAACTTTTTTACTTTTTAAGAATAAAGCACAGTTAATTCTAAGTTATTTATTTTGAATTTGGAGGTAAGAATTTGGTCATTTTATTTAAAAAAGAGATTTTTGGAAAGTAAATATGATTTATTCTTGAAAAAAAATAATATTATTAGGCTTATTGAGAATTGCAAATAGTGCAGATGACTTTTCTTTCAAGCCTTTCCCGTTATTTATTTATTGTTTTACAGTAATTTTAGGGTCCAAAAAGAAACCCAAAAAGTTATCGAGAATTAATTTTTTTGTATTTTTTCTCTCATTAAAATTAATATTATACTCTGTCTCAACAAAATTAACACATACTTAAAAATTCTCTCTCTCTCTCTCTCTCTCTCTCTCCTCACGTTTTTTCTCTCATAAAATAAAATTAAAAACTAAAAAATTAAATTTTGTATTGTAATAATATATCATGTACACATATAATATTGTTTAATAAAAAAATTATATAAAATAATTAATTTTTTTAAATGTAAATGTCGAATACAATATATCTAACCAGTAATAAGAATTTTTACACTTTATATTAGTTCAATATACTCTTCTTTTATAACTTAATTTTATAAAAACAAAAAAATGAAAAATAGTGTATTTATTTATCTCATTGTTTATATCATAATTAATATTTTTTCTATCGAGGCTATTATTTTTCTATTTAATAAACTATCATATTTTATAAAAATTTAATAAAAAATAATTAAAATATTCGTATTGATTATTCTTGAAGATGACAAGTGGCGATAAAAGAGAACACTCGGTTAATAAAAGTTACAATCATAAGGATTACTTGGCATTGTAGGAGAAACATGTATAATGAAAAATTAAAAACAGTTATGACAAGTTATTTATGGAGACATTTTTAGTATTTATAAATAATAGGCATGTATACATTGTAGAGGAGACCTCCACACAACTTGACAATTTGTTTCTATTTTTTTTTATTTTTTATTTAATTTTTATATAATTTTCTTTTCAAGTCCACACGAGTAGATCTAGTCTCTATAATTGGTTTTCATCGAAGTTAATAAAATTTTAATTTTATTATTTTGATTTTATTTTTTATGATTTTTTTTGGTAAAATCTTGAAACAAGGCATAAAACCTGCACGTAATCGCTTGAGCATTTCAAAAAAATTTTTTCTTTTGAAGGAGATCATTTTGTGTTTTTGGTAAACACTTATAAAAATAAAAAAGATTAATTTTTACATTTCATCAATTTTCTATCTCTTTTTTGTATTTTTTATTTTTTTAAAATTAATACTCAAATGTTTTCACATTCTCTGTCAATAAAATCAGCACCTATAATTAATGATTTTTTTCTTTCTCTCTCACCTTACCTTTTCTCTCTCTTAAAATAAAATTAAAACCTAAAAAATTAAATTTTATATTGTAATAATATCATGTACATGTATAGCATTGTTTAATAAAAATAAATTATATAAGATGATTAATTTTTTCAAATAAAAATGTTGAATATAACATATCTAACGCAATAATATGAATTTTTACATTTCATATTTGTTCAAGTAGACTATTTCTTTTGTAACTTTATCTTATAAAAACAAAAATGATAAAGTGTAAGAATTAATCTTTTTCATTTTTATAAGATAAACAAATACATTTTTTTTTATTCTTTGTTTTTATAAGATAGAATTATAAAATAAGAGTATATTTGAACTAATATAGAGTGTAAAAATATCTATTATTAGGTTAGATATATTGTATTCGATGTTTATATTTAAAAAAATTAATTATTTTATATAATTTATTTTTATCAAACAATATTATATGTGTACATGATATATTATTACAATAAAAGAAAAAGTGAGGAGAGAGAGAGAGAGAGAGAGTGAGAGAGAGAGTTCTTAATTGTAAGTGTTAATTTTGTTGAGAGAGAGAAAAAAGTCTTAATTTTAAAGAGAGAAAAATAGTCCGGGTAATTTTTGGGTTTTTTCGGGGATCCTATAATTATTGTTGTTTTTAATACCGGTTCATTTTTTTTTTACTGAGGTTGATTAAAAATTTTATAAAAGAGATCCAAAAAAGACTTAAGGCCCTGTTTGGATGAATATCATGAATTTTGCTTATTTTTATCTTTTTTGAACTTTATCCAATTTTTAACTAAATTTTTTTATTTTTTCGAATCGTCTCAATGAGATGAACTCAAAAAGTAAAAAAATTTGATCAAAAAATAAAAAAAAATTCACTAAATACGAAAACAAGCAACATAAAATTTGACTTATTAACTTATTTTTGTCTTTTCTAAATTTTTTTTTATATTTTGATCTAAATTTTTTACTTTTTAGTCGGTTTGTCTCGATGAGAAAAAATTAAAAATATAATAACTTAATTAAATAATAAAAAATTTTATTAAAAATAAAAATATACTATATCAAATAAACAAATAAACAATTATCCAAAACAGAGAGCCAAAGTTTCAACCAAAATGTAATTTTTTTTATCTTTAGTATTTTCTTTTTAAAGTTTTTTTTTTGATAATTTTAAAATTTTCTCTCATGAAGACCAATTAAAAAGTAAAAAACTAAACAAAGGGAAAACAATTCATAAAAGATAAAAAAAAATCCATTTGTCAAAAACTACCAAAGGAAGCTTAATATTTTGAGCCTGATTTCACTACTAAAAAAAGGGATTTTTGCGTCGGGAGTATTCCGTCGGAAAAGGTTAAATATCCGTCGCAATAGTGTATTTGCGTTGACTTTGCGTCGGCAAATGAAGGTAGTACATATTGAGGCCGCAAAAAACTATTTGCGTCGAAAATTACCGTCTCAAAACGTTGCGTCGGCTTGCGTCGGCAAATGAGGGTAGTACATGTTGGGGTCGCAAAAAACTATTTGCATCGAAAATTACCGTCTCAAATACATTGCGTCGGCAAAAACAACTTTTTGAGACGGCTCAAAAAGCATCGCAAAAAACATTAAAAACGATTACTTGTGTGGCAGCTACTAACACCGTCGCCAAAAATAATCTTTTGCATCGGTAAACTCCCATCTCAAAGAAAGATATTACGTCAGAGAATGTGACATCTCAAAAGATATCTAATTGAGACAAATAATATGCCGTCTCAGAAGGTATCATCAGTTGCGACAAATAATAAGTCATCTCAAAATGTAGTAATTGCGATAAATAATACACCGTCTCATAAGGTATCAATTGAGACGAATAAAATATCATCGGTAAAAGTATTATTTGCGGCAAAAATATGCTGTTACAAAAAGTACTATTTGCGACATAAAAATACACCTCCAAAAGTTCTATTTACATCGGTAATTAAATCGTCTAAAAAAGATTCAATTTCACCTTAACATTTTTTGTCTATCAAAATATAAAAAAATAAGTATTTACACTTTAAAATTCTAAACATCCATTAATACAAGATAATATAAAAAATATATAAATACTTTATCTATTCTCAAGCCAAATAAAATGTTACTATTACGGCAATCCATTCAATCCAATTAACAATAACTTTAATCACACAATAAAAATAAAACCACAATAAAAAGTTCAACAACTAATATATCACGAGTTAATTTGATATGATTATCCCTTTTAACCGCTCCGCAAATTTTTCTTTTAACCGTTTCATAAGCTAGTCTTTTTCAAACACTGAAAAAATAAAAAATTTAATATCAATTTCATGATGTCAAAAATTTATATAAAATTACATAAAAAAATAAAATTTTATTCGTAATTTACATCACAAAATCGCTAAGTAATATTACGATCATAAGCTTCCTTAACTGTCTTAATACCTCGACGAGTTCTTTCTATATACGTGTCGGGCTTTTTAACTTTATCAACATAAATCTTCTAAAATTCTGAACCTAAAGCAACTCCATTAACTTCCTCCAATGGATTCGTACTAACAACAATCCCCTCCGCCACATCATATTTTGAAATATTGAAACAAACTAATGATACTTTTCGTCCCAACTACGATAAAAATGTGAGCTTTAAAATAGTTTAATAAAAAAAGTTTAACGTTTGAACATGTAAGAAAGTGAGAAGTTGTAAAAACTAAGAAAGTCTAACAACATCACTCTCGGCTCAAGAATTGTGCAAGAAATAGTATACATAAACAAAATGTAGAGGACATACCTTTCCATTAGGTCACAGAGAAGGTAGTGATGGAGAAAGATTATGACGCTCGTTATCGACGATATCATCTCCCATAGACTCAATGACGACACGATGTCCACTAATTGCATCTTGAATCTATGATATATACAAATACTCTTGTTTAATTTATGTATTTAATTATAGTAACTAAAATTTAAAATTATTTAAGTTTTTCAAGTGAACCTATCTAGTGTTTGTAATTTTTGCCTGGAATTCAAGTAATTAATTCTATTCGAGCCTTCATCTGCTCAAATTGTGCTATGAACTTCTCCTCAATCTCCTTGGTGACCTCTTCACGTACTTGTTGTTTGATATCTAAAATTCTTAAAGATGAACTTGCTTGCAATGATTCTTTATCTTATCCATATACTGTAATTCGAGTAATACCAAATTCATATGTTCGACAATATCCATGTATATCTTGTCCTAACAAGTCATAAAATGTTTGTCTCGAGCCTCGTCCGTCTGAAATAACTCAAGAATAACAGATAATTGATTATTATATTCTTCATATATTTTAAAATATTAGTATAACATAACAATATCATTACTTAAGAATAAGTTAAAAATTTAAATCTTACCAATAGAACAATCACATTGGGATCATAGACATCTCGTGTTTTTATAAAGAGACTCATTTTATCAGTTCTCTCCCCCCCTTAGTAGCCATCTAAATTGTTGAAGCTCAATATTATGTGAAGCTTTAAGTCATTTATTAGTCAATGCAGGCATCTTGATCGCCATAACTATGAACATGCTATTGTTGTATTTTTCATTCAAACTAATAACAGCACGCCTAGTGAACAATTATGCCGTTAAAATTACCATTTTCTCCAAGGTTAGTTTTGAGAAAAAGACATTATTACTCTCATCTTTCAAAAAGGAAAAAATCTCAAAAGCCCAAACCCAAACTGAGGAGCAGCAGCAACATCCACCGCCGTCACCTTTCTCCACTACTCCCCCCACTGCCGCCACCCGACTTGTCTCCACCTAATTTTCAGTCTAAATGATTTAGCTACATTTTCGTATGAAAAATGGGGAATAGCCAACTTAAAAAGCTCTCTACCAGCATGCATACATAGGAAAGGGGAAAAGGGGAACAAATCACCATTGAAGGATAACTACATCGCAAGATAAGAACACGGGATGGAGGATAACCAAATCTAAATACATAAAATTGAAGAAAACCTAATTAATAATTAACAAATCAACAATCGCGAACAAAGAATAAGAAACGCAATTTTAAAAAAGAAACCCTAAATCACAAGAGAGATGAGAAATTGAAGACGATAAGGGGGAAGAGAGAGAGAGAGAGAGAGAGAAGAAGAAGAAGAAGAAGAGACAAACACGCCGGCAGCGACGTTGCGCGAACAGTGGTTCTAGATCAAGGAGCGAGAGGGGGTGACGATGGGTTATCACTAGCGAATCGTCTGTAGCGGTTGCGACGATGGCGATCGACGGTTGCGAGCAGCAGCAATGGTGGCGCAGTGGTCGCTCAGTGGTGACGCGATGAGAGAGGGAGCTATGGGAGAGAGACAACGGCGGAAGACGATGGTAGCTGTAGGCGCCGATGTGGAAAACGACGGCTGTGGGGTAGACTGCGAGGAAAAGTTTTGTGCGGTGGGGTAGACTGAATACACTGTGCGGCGGGAGAATTTGAGGCGTGAATTGAAAGGGGCAGAAGAGTTTAGGTTGTGTTTGAGATTTAGGTTTAGGTTGGGATAGATGAGATTAGACTTAATTAAGTTAGTAAAAAATGGTTAAAATAATTAAGTTTAACTAGAAGATTAATTAATTTTTTAAGGTAAAAAATAAAAATAAAAAGTTTCTAATTAATGTTAAAATCTATTTTAATGTAATTTATTAATTGTAGAAGACAAATTAATTTTAAGCCTTAATTAAAATAAAAATTGTGATTTTATTTTTTATTTATTTATTTTGAATTTGTTAGATGAAATAAATTTTTAAAAAACTTATGAAAAGATAAACAAAGCTACTAAATATGAAATACAAACACATAAATTTAGTTTATAAATTTATTTTAGGCAAATTTAATTTTTTTTTATTTCCTTATCTTTTTATAGAATTTTTCTAATTTTTTAAAATTTTCATCGACATGAAAATTTAAAATTTAAAATATTTATTTTTATTTATTTATTTTGGATTCGTTTCATGAAATAAATTTAAAAATAACTTTTTATCAAAATATTAACAAAATACTAAATACAAAATAAAGAAAAATAAATTTAGTTTATAAGATTATTTTTGGTAATTTTTATTTTTTTTAATCTTTCTATAGATTTTTTTAATTTTTTTAATTTTTCTTCAATAAGAGAAATTAAAAAGATAATATTTTAACTAATAAAATAAAAAATATAAAATAAATCAATCGGTAAAAAAATAGTCTCAAATAAGTATTTTTTAGTGTATATTTAGTTACGACGGTAAAATACTGTCTCAAATTATTATTTTTTACGTCCAATTTTTTACTACGGTAAAAGTTATCTCAAAATATTCAATTTCTTGCGTCGACATATAAAACATTGCAAATGATTTATTTTTGCTACCACCTTCTTATGACCGAAAATAATCATCATAAATAAACAATTATTGACAATCAATTTCATTGCGATGGCAATAACACTGTCTCAAATAATATTTTTTGCGACTGCCTTTTATGATGGTCCAACACCGCCGCAAAAGACCTGTTGCTTGAGACAATAAATTATAACAGTTAGAAACATCGTCTTAAAAGATTTAATTTTTGCGTTTAATTTTTGCATCAGCAACTACACCGTTGCAAATAATATATTTTGCTACCACCTTGTTACAACGGACACCTATCGTTCCAAATAATCATTATGGGCGACCAATTTCTTTTCGACCGCAATAAAACCGTCGCAAATGGTCATTTTTTGCGTCATATAAGACCTTTTTTTTAGACGGTAAATTATACCCGTCGTAAAAAATACTATTTGAGACGATTTTAGTTGTCGACACAAAAAATTTTAATACAAAAAGTACTTTTTCTTGTAGTGTTTACATCTAGCATAAAACTTTTTTATTTTTATTTTTTAATTTTTTGTGGTTTTAACTAAAAATTAAATTGAGTTTAAAATGAGTTATTTAGTAAATTAACTTTTATGCTAATTTTCTTAAAATTGATCGATTGGATAAAAAATTAATTACTTTTTTTTGCTTTTTATTTAAATTAAATAATATTATTTTTCTATATAATTAATTAAAATAATTATTTATAGTTGATATTGACAGTAAATAAATTATTAAGTATGAATGTTATTGTCTATTGCAATGAAATACAAATTTAAATAGAGTTTTCTAAGAATTAATATTTAATTTAACTTTTAAATTGTTTAATATTTTTACTAAAAGAGCTCTTTTTTTTGGAGTGTTCTAACTAAAAATTCAAAAAACTTAAAGTTGTCCATAACGCCAAGAAAAAATCAGTTAGAAAAACTTACATATGTCGATCGCTAATTATCTATTTGGTGCTGAATTCTTTTTCAACCCTAATCAAATCAAACCGAACCGATTACATCTCTACCTAATTGAACCATCCATTAGCTAAAAATGTATCCCCCGTGTTCTTGCTGAAGGAGACGTTAAGATTATTACATAGGCATTTTTTCAAAATTTGAAACTTGTTTTCCAAGGGCTATCCATGCTATTTTGGAAAGTTTAGGATCCATAAAGGGCTTTAATTAAGTTTTAATTTCTTTAATTAGTTATACCCATGCTTAATCACGGTATAATTATTCAACACTATAGAGGATCTTTGTTATAAATTATTTTTTCAATTTTTAGTTTATAATCTCGCAAAGAATTTTAAAAACTAAAAATAAATTTGCTTATAACTAAATGCCTTTAAATTCTATGGCACCTTGTAGGGATAGCTTTTTTATATGGCATTTTTTTGTTTTTAGCGAATTTTTTTTTGTGTTACGTTAAACGATGATACTTTTTTTATTTTTCTTATTATGAAAAACTAAAAAAGATATAAAAAGATTTTGTTGAAAAATTAAAAGAATTTAAGTAAGATAAAAAAAAAGCATTTAAAGACTTTTGTAAGGCTTTTTCCAACTTTAGTACTTTTTTCAACTTAGTCAAAACAATGTTTATATTTATTTTATCATGATGAATCGAGAAAGAAAAATATTTATACCAAAAAAATAAAAAAATTTAAAAAGAAGAAAAAAACCACAATAAAAAGCCAAAAAAAGCTATCCAAATAGTGCCTTGATTCACAAATACAAATTATATTAATTGAAACTATAAATTCAAAATAATTTCAACTGCTCGAAATACACTCATAACAGGTCACATTATTTACATAATATTTTTTCCCACAATTTGAATGAAATTGAAGACAATAATAAGTTCATGTGCATAAAATCTTTTTATTTAGTGAGAGAACATAACACATGATATTTTTAAAATACTTTATAAATTGACTTATGCTTGCTTCAACACGCGATGACTTAGTTCTAGTGATTGCAATAGTATTAGCAGTGATATTAGTGGTAAAAGTGGTAAAGGTAATAGTGGTAGTGATCCAGGGGGAGAGGGCAACAACGGCGGCAAAGACGACAATGGGGGTGGCAGTGGGGTAGTGGTTGTGGTGGCAAGTGAGATTGTGGTTGTGCTGGTGATAGTAGTGGGATGGTGGTAGTTGGTGTAATGCCATTAGAGGTAAGGGTGATGGTGGCGACGGCAGTCATCGTGACGGTGATGGTGGAGAGGTGATGCTAGTAATTGCAGCAGCGGTGGTAGTGATGAGATTGTGTTATAGTAACAGGAATAGTGGTGACAGTGGTAATATATGCATTTAGTGATGGTGGCAATGATGGTGGTTAATTGCAGCAACAATTGCAGTGGTGGTATGATAGTAGTGGTCAATGGTGGTAACGGTGGTGGAACTGGTAGTAGTAGAGATGGCGGCAATAGTGAATGGTGGCTAGCAACAATGGTGTATGTGGTGGTGGTTACTATAGTGTACGCAGTGGAGGTAGGAATGGAAGTAATGACGCCAGGATAGTGATGGGACTGGAGGTGTCAATTGCAATAATGTGGTAATGGTGACAACGACGGTGGAACGATAATTGTAGTGGTGCATGGTGGAAAAAGGGCCTGGAGTTAGCAATGGCGTGTGATGGTGTTAGGGTGGTGAAAATAACAATGGTGATTATGAAGGTGATGTCGGTGGTGCTGACAGTAGTGAGAGTAATAATGTTAATAATAATAGTGGAAATAATGCTGCTAACAGGGACGGCGGTGCAAGCAATGACAATGCTGATTGGATGGCGGTGACAATAGCAATGACGGTGGTAGTGGCGGCATTGATTATGGCGGTGGTGAGCTATGGTATTTGTGGTAGTGTAGGTGATAATTATAGGTGGGGGATGGTGGATGTGGTGGTCGGAATGGCAGTGATGGTGATGAATTTTATTACAATAGTAGTATATTTTAATTTAAAATTTTCTTTAAAAAAAAAAAAAATTCATGTACCAATCAAATGCCAAAAAATAAAAACAAAAAGATTGCTTTTTACAAAATTATTTTTTATTGTAAAATATTTTATGTCAAAGCAACCGGAGCTTAGAATTAATTTATTTTAATTGACTTAAAAAATAGTTTTTGTTAATTTTTATTTTCTATTGTATTAAACACTAAAAAACACAAAAAAAAAATTCAGAAAATATTTTTCATCTAAATGTGTAATGTGGGTAAGTTTGGCATTCAAAATCAGTCCTTGACGTGGGGACTGAAATGTTTTTGCATTTGCAAACAACTTAGCTTGGTTTGGCAATCCGTTTTTATGTTGGGTCTTTTATTTTTTTGTTTAATGCTTAAAAAATATAAAGTCTTGTTTGGTAACTCAAATTTTTTTTATTTTTTTAGCCTTTTGTTTTTTACATAAATTTTTTTTATATATATTTTTGAAAAATATTATAATTTTTATTATATACATTAATTTTTTATAAAAATTATATTCTTAAAATCTACTTGTCAAAATCTATCAAATAAAATCTATATTAAATATAAAATTATTTTAAAGTAAATTTTAAATAATTATAACAACTTTAAGCTAAACTTTTTGTCTTTGGCTTAGTGCTACTTTAGCTTCAAGCTTTTTGACTTATTACCATCTACCTTAAAGTCAATTACACAGTTTACCAAACAAATATTCTACTTATTTAGTCTAAAATAATTTTAAATAAAAAATTAAATTTAAAATCAAGTTACTAAACAGGCCTTATTCTCACAATAATGAAAATCAATGCTAGGAAACATAAAGGAGACATGTTGAAGGAAACTTAGTACTTTTTCCATATGTGTAGTCACTGCCAAATTAATTAGCACACTGGAGACAGGAAAATAGTTAGGTGAACCTAACGCCAACAAATTTGCAAAAATAGGATATTAGATTTTATTTATTTTTAGTTCAGTTCAATTTTTCTTAATTCGTAAAAACAAACATGGGGTCTAAGGCACAAGCTAGTGGAGCAGTATCGATTTTTGTAATAATCTAACAATTAATTCACTAATAATCTATTGATTGACAAAAATATTTAATAAAAATATTTTATGTGTAAAGGATTAAGATTGAGATATATGATTCTGTACTGGCTAATTGCTAACTAGTTGAGAAATATCCACTTTTTCCTATGCAAAAAAAAAAAGATTAGAGATACTTTGCCAGTTGCTTTATCGACAGGTCCTCCGACAATCAAATTAGAGCTAATTTGAAAGTGAGGAAATTCAAAATTGAAAAAATTATTAGTTTTATGAGTTTTGTTACGATAACTTGCATTGTAAAATTTCTTCCTTTTATAGATAGACAAAGGGTTCAACCTAATTATTTGCTTTGTCTCGCATAACAAGTTAGAAATCTCACTAACGAGATCCTATGGTTGTTCTTTTGGCACTCTCAAATTGCTTTTTGCTTTGCCTTTGTATAGAATTTGGCTAACAATTCCTAACAAGTTGGCGTTGATGTACGGCTCAGGCATATGAATTATACAACTTGGCCACCAAACTCTCGAGATTTGTATAGGTGAGGCCTTGTGTTTCCGAGCTCGTAAAAATCGGCTAGTTTAGTACTTGGTTAGCCCCTAGCTCCCACCACAGCTACCATGGGTCCTCTCCACACTGTCATGGCATTGACCTGGCTCGCCAAATTGGCCTACTTATGTGACCTCCCTAGTCATGAAGGAGGAATTGTGTCAATCTAGGTTCTTTAAAACAAGAATATATAATTGAATGTCATCGTCAAATATTAATATGGCCTAATAGAATACAGTTGGCATTGGCAGTGTTACTATATACCTTAGTTGTTTGCATACAGTTGGCACTAATAATATATATTCCTAAGTTGTTGAGATTTTGAATTCTGAGTACTTAATGACAATTGAGATCAACCAATGCTTTCATAGTATTAGTAAATTATCTCATATGAACTTGGAAAAAATAAAATAACCATAATGAAAATTCTTGTTTCTTCTCCTAAATTCTATTCCTTTTCTTTATGTAAGTGTTCTAATTTGAATTATTTATTTTTTTGAACTCGTCGAGTAAATTAGGTAACTCATTCAAAGAAATCAAACTAATCGAACCGTTCGAATGCCATCTCCCAACTCAGCCAAATCTGCCGTTAACCCTTTTTGCTTCCGTTGCTCCTTCATCAAATCTTTATTTTTGGTCCACTAAAGCAAGACAACGGGAAGATAGGGTGCTCATTTGTTTATTTTATTTATTTTTATTTTTAAATTTTTTTGTTGTTTGGTTAATCTATTATATTTTTTAATTTTTTTTTATCGACACAAGCTCGAAAAAAATTAAAGAGCCTAGAAAAGAAGAAGAAAACTCAAAGTAAACCAAAAAGCGAGATTTTATATTGCTTATTTTTTGTTTTAGTGATTTTTTATTTTCTGATCAAGTTTTTTTTTTTTTACTTTTCTAATCCCTATCATCAAGTTGTTTTAAAAAAGTAAAACAAATTAACAAAAAATATGAAAAAAGTTCAAAAAATAAAAATACACAAAAATTCCAAGATTTATCCCGAACGAGACCATGATTACAATGTTCGATTGATTTAGTTTTTTTACATAAATTATCTCCACGACAACGACAACAAGTTTAAGATAAGAAAACAATTTGGATCAAATTGGGGGATACCTAGTAAAATTCTGGGCCTGAATTTTTGCTTGGAATTCACTGCTGTGAGGTCAGAGAAGAAAAAGGAAAACAACATAAGCTTGGTTGACATCATTAAAAATATATATATATATGTAGGGAATAAAATATAAAATATATTTTTATTTATTTATTGTAAAAAACAAAACATAAAACTTGCTCAGCACATTATTATTTTCGTAAAATCTTTAGTTTAAAACGGGTGTGCGTGACCAGAGGAGAAGTCAATCAAGGAACTAGTCAAAAGTGAGAACGCCTATCGTGAATGAAAAGTGATGTTGTTACCGCTAGGGAGATTGGGACACTTAGAAATAGGAGAGAAGTTGAAAAGATGATCGGGCTACAACCGAGGTGGATATTGGGACACCCAAAAGACAGGAGAGTACTTAAAAAATTAAATTGAATTTAAAATTATTTATTTGATAAATTAGTTTTATTTTTAAAAAAATTAGTTTTATTTTTAAAAAAATTAGTTGATTAAACAAATGTTAGTGTTTTTTAATTTTTCGATCCAATTGGACAATATTACTCTTCTATATAGTTAATTATAATAATTATATACAATTGGTACCAATACAAAATAAATTATTAAGTATGAGTATTATTATATTTTAGAATGAGGTGAAAAATTAAATAAAGTATTATCAGAATTAATGTTTTGATTTTATTTTTTAATTTTTTTACTAAATGAACTATATTAAAAAAATTTTTGTTTTCAACAAAAAAAAAAATCTAAAAGACAAGGTTACCAATAAAACCAAAATTGGACCAAGAAAACATGGTTCATACTTAAAAGGGTGAGTTCAAAGCCATTTTAGGGTAAACCAATTAAATTGGCGCTAATTACTTGCCCTGCCACATACGGCTAGGTTTTCTCAATTTAAAGAGAGAAACACAGCGCAGACTCATTGAGGTTTTCCCAACTTTGAGGTTGCGAGTTTGAGTTTTATGATAGAAAGGTTGGGTAATTCTTGTTCATTTTTCTAAAATTTAATTAGTGTAAGTTTTTTTCATGATAAAAAAATAAAAAAATAAAAAAGGGTCATCATGAATTTAATATGTGAAAACTTCGAAACACATTAATTAAAAAGTTACATAAAAGTGAGTCACCATAGGCCAAGGGTATGTATTGCTTAAGAAGCATAGCACGTTATCGTGTCTTTAATGAATATGGCTCCTGAATATATTTTTTTTAAAAATATCAAATAAATATTATTTTTTACATAAACAACAAACTCGAGAACTTTACATACTGAACGAATTTGATCAAAAATATATATTTAGAAACAATAGCCATTGAAAGACACAACACCCGCACCCATCTCTTATTCGGGCCACCACTATTCTACCCGAAGTATGTGTTTTTTGTACATAACTAAATAAGAGCATCAAATAATTTGATATAAAAAAAACTTAAAATTCCAATTAAGAAAAATATTTCTTGTTAAAAATTTAGCTTTTCTGTTCTTAGGTCTATATGGAATGTCTAAGAAACCAAAATTTTTAGAGGTTTATTTTTATGCATAAAAAAAGAAAAATTAAGTTATTTAGAATAATGACTTTTAAGATAGTTTGGGATAACTTTTTTCTTTGTTTTATTATTGAATATCTAATATACCTTTATATTTTTACTTCAAATTGTAGTATTTTGGATATCTTTTGGCTTTTCATGTTTTAAAATAAAGTTGGCTTTTTTACTTTTTAAAGATAAAACTGACTTTTTATTTAGAGTATTATTGTTATTTTATACGATAAAAAATTAAATTGTTTAGAATATTAGTATTCTTTCTTCCTAAATAAAGAAGGAAAATGATAATTTTTTTAGAACATGTCAAACAATTGGTTTAGAAGTTGACTTGAAAAAAAAAACTTTTAGAGAGGCAAACAAAGAGATTTGTACTATTTAAAGCTTATATCCAAATTATTTTAGATTATAGATTTTTCTAGTTGAGAGTAATTAACAAAGTAAAGAATTTCAACAAGGTATATAAAAAGACGTCATTATAAAAAAAATTAAAAAATTAAAAATAAAACAAGGATTATTTTGTGTAGTTTGAGAGCAAGGCTAAGACACTTTTTTTAATAGTACTATTTTGTTGATTTACTTAGACAAAATAAACGAACAATACTTAACTTTTTATTTGTCTAAATTGTCGAACTTATCATATATTTGACAATAAAATTTACAATTTAAACTTTGTCTAAATTGTCGAACTCACCATATCTTTGACAATCGATTCTACAATTTAAACTAATATGAAAATAGGCATTATTTACTTTATCTTATCAAGATTATAAATATTTATGCATTCATAATTAAGACACATTCAAAAGAATGCCTAAGACCCTTTCAAATTAGGAATCATATACTCTGTAATTCACTATTTGGAACAACATGGACTACACCGTACAATTGAAGTGCGCGGGTCCCTGTCGCTCTAATTTAATGATTCAAATTATTCATATTATTATTTTTTAATAAAAAAAATTCACTAGACTTTAATAAAATTTTGTTCGACAATATATTGAATAAAAGAGTACATTAGTAGAAATAAAATAGCTCTAAAAATAAGTAAAAATTTCTCACAAAAAAAAAAGAAAAAAAACCAACATTCACAAAGAAAGAACACTAAATTTTCGTGCAAGAGAAATACTAACTTTTATGAGATATAGGAGGACCCAACATTACGTAAAACAAAAAAGATGAAGAAAAAACAGCCGCACATTCTACTGCTCTGCAACTTTCATCAAGAGAACCGTTGCATCTACCTCTGCTTTATAAAATTGACATTTCTTGACTGAAAATGGTTGCCCACCATGATAAAATGTGATAAATAACGTCAAATTATGGCCTGCAAACATATCTAAAATTAGAATTGAGAAGATGGTGGCGAAAAAATATTTTTATTTTTATATGATGAGCATTAAGATTCGTCACCAAAAAATAAATATTTACCGGATCGAAATAATTTTGTCGTCTGTAAATGATTGTCACTTGGTCACTAATTCTAAAAGTGACGTCTGGTTAATCGAGAACAGGTTGCTCACGCAGCCCGATTGTCTCATTTGGACACTCACCACTTTTATCCCAAAATTCACCACTTATATCCAAATGGTCCAAAGAAGAATTTAGATTTAGAGTTTGCAATTTATTTTGTCTCTCCCCATGAATTGAAGACTCGGGAACAGTATAGTACATGTCATTTTCATGAAAGACAATGTCAAGAGTGACATACATTTTTCGTGATGGGAAAAAATAGCAGCGATAGCCTTTTTGAAATTAGGCATAGCCAACAAAGACACATTGTAGGGCTCGTGGTTCCAGCTTGTCATGCAACGGCTTAGGAAGATGCATAATGCCACACACCCAAAAATTCAAGGTGATAAATTCAGAGCAGTAGGAGCACTTATAGTCGAATGAAGGACTTCAAAAGGGGTCTAATAAAGCAGCGAACTGGAAGGTACACGGTTAATGAGGTAAGCTGCAACATTGGGCGCTTCACCCTAGTAACTGGTGGGCATGTGAGCTCCAATCAAAGAGGCTCATACAACTTCAAGTAGATTGCGATTCTTGCGCTCCGCAACCTCATTTTGCTGAGGGGAATAAGGGCAATTCGTCTGGTGAGATATGCCATGTTCCTGCAAGTACTTCTTCAGGTCCTAATTAACAAATTCTCCACCATTATCAGTGTGAAGAACTTGTATGTGAGATTGGTATTGAGTGGCAATCATCTTATGAATTTTCTGAAACAAGGAGCTAACTTCATTCTTTAATTTCATCAAGATAATCCAAGTCATACGAGTGTGTTCATCAATAAATAAAACAAATCAACGAGAACCATTTAAGGAAGGGGTTTTGGCCGGCCCCCATACATCAGAGTGAATCAACATAAAAGGTACTGGACTTTTATTCATGCTCAATTGGAACGAAACACGGTGACTTTTTGCAAGTTCACATATATCACATTTGAAATCTAAAGTATTTAACTGAGAAAACAACTTTGGGAACAATACTTTTAAATATTCAAAAGACGCATGACCCAA
>JAOTRH010486360.1:0-24779 GCA_034768845.1 Heliamphora exappendiculata
GCGAGAGAGGGAGCCACTTGTCCCTTGAACAGTTCTTTCAAAAAATGCATCTATCTAATTGATAAGTTATAAGAAAATAATTCAAAATTAAGATACTTCGGCTTTGTAAGAATAAAAAGTAATAGTCGAATTGAGTTCATGGATTTACCTAAGTCAGGTTATAGACTAATAAAGGATTTTTATCTTCGAAACCCATTTGAAGGGCCAGCGCGCGAGAAATCATACATAAATGATATAATCTTCAGACTCCTGAAAACGCTATGACAATACAGCTGCTGCTAAACATGGGGGGGGGAGACCTGCGGCAAATTCGACTATTCCACAACATTTTAGAGTGCCCAGCTGATGCACTACATGATGGGGGAAAAATTCCAGGAATCGACAAAACAAAACAACCCAACAATTGATACCCAACAACTCCACTACAATATGTTTTAACCCAAAAACGTGCTATGATCTTGGCAAATTTAAAAATTCCACAACAATTGACTTCCTTGAGGTTGAAAATGATATCATTTGTTGATAACCGTAAGACGGGTCCACCTGTGAGTAATTCACAACAGGGGGTGGCTGTAACTTTTAAAATGTTTTATTTTGAATTCCAAAATTTTATTTAAATTGTTTATTATGTTGTAATCATCATGTAGGTAATCTTTGTAAAAATTCAGGTTAATCGGACATTATTATCTATGTGATTAAAGTATGTTTGTTCTAAAAAAATTAATTAACTTAATGGGCCTGTTTGGGTAAACTTTGTTATTGGCTTATTAGCTTATTTTAGTTATAAACTTGCTTATTTAGCTTATTGACTTATTTTTGGTTATTTTCGTCTTTTTTTAAACTACTATACTTTTTTTATATTTTGATCAAAAAATTTTATTTTTTCAATTCATCTCAATGATATGAGTCTTAAAAGTATAATAGTTTGACTAAATGATAAAAAGAATTCACTAAAAATTAAAAGTCAATTTAGTCAAATAAATAAATAAGTCAATTTATCCATACATGACCAATAGTATTTTGAGAATAAACTACCAAACAAATGTATCCGAATCATATGATTAACAATATTTGATTGATTTGATTTTTTACAGAGATTACTTACATAACGATTACAACATAATAAACATTTTAGATTATATTTTGAAATCTAAAATAAAATATTTTAGAAGTCACAGCTCTCTTGCTGTGGATTACTCACAACAGAGACCCGATTCCCGTTGATAACCATAATGTCCAAGTAGAGAACTTGCAGAAAAGATTAATACCTTTATTCTCTGCTCACCAAATAATTTATCTGCACTGATGCTGACAATGAGAAAATTGCCCAATTCTACAAGCTTCTGGTTCTACCTTTGTTTCTGCTTTTCTTCCTAACATTTAGCCTCGAATGTCAATAACTCGTCATTTTCCATTACTACCACTCTTTGCATTATTTGCTCCTCACCTTCCCCAAAGTCCAAGCCTAAGAGTTTCCTTGTTTCAATCACCTGTGAAGTTTCTTTCCTGAACATGCCTCTCTGACTGCCTGCATATTACGATTTTGAATATCTTTGTATTAATAAAGAAGAGAAATCAATATTATTTCATTGTTTGTGCACTACAAGAAAAAATACTTTTTACGTCAAAACTTTTTGTGTCGGTGGCGTTTTCCGTCTCAAATAGTATCTTTTACGACGGCTAGAATTTGCCATCTCAAACAATAGGACATTTGCAACGATTTTTTACCATCGCAAATAGTGGTTGCAAAAAGTGGCCATTTGAGACCCTTTTTTTGCCATTGCACAAAAAATGGTCGTAATAATAGTTTATTTGAGACGGTTGATATCCGTTGTAATGGTAGCAAAAATGGATCATTTGTGACGATTTGTTTGCCGACGCAAAAAATTAAACGCAAAAAATAAATTTTTTGAGATGATATTTACCGTCGTTAAAAATTGAACGCAAAAAAAAGTCATTTGAGACGGTAATTTATCGTCGTAAGTAAATGGACATTAAAAAGTAGTTATCAGAGATGATTTTTTACCATCGTAAAAAAATGATTAAAAATAAATTGACGTATTTGTGCATTTTTATGAACGTCTAATAATGATTATGATTTATTTATATTATGTTTTTTATTTATTTTAGATTTTTTATTTTATTAATAAAAATATTATCTTTTTAATATCTCTTATTGAAAAAAATTTAATAAAACTTAAAAATTCTATAGAAAGATTAAAAAAAATTAAAAAATTAAAAATTTACCTAAAATAAGATTAATATCTCTTACCTAAAATATGACTATGTGTAAAAAAGAAAACAGAGAGAGTAGAGAGGAAACGAGCGCATGACCCGACTGTCGGTGCTCCTTCGCCCAACCACCACCGCCAACGTCGCTGGGCCACACCACCGCCGCCGACGACCACAACCCCTGCTCGTGCGTCCCTCTTCCGCTTCTTCTTCTTTAGTTTTTCGTTCCATAGGACGAAGCCACCGAAGGCTCAAAAGTTCCTTTCTCACTAGAAATCAATGTTCTTCCATCCCAAATTAGGCGTTGCCGACCAAGACGCAAACGTCAAACTACACAAGCTCCGCGATGGGTCATTTTGGAGCCAAAACTCAAGCTAGCCGAATCTAGGGTTTGCAATTTATGGCGTTTTTGGCTTCTACCAAGTAGGATCTTGATTAATACATGATATATTGTGTAGATGTGTGTTGGTTTTTAAATTAAATCCATAAAACCCGACAAATTTTGAAAATTTACTTGGAACCCTAGCTAATTGAATGCGAAGTTGACATTAGAATTTAGATATTGTAACTTTTAATTCGAAAATCTTATGTTAAATTGATGATTTAATTTAGAAATTTGAAAACTTTCATGAGAAATTTTCGGAGTAGGTGATGGTTTTATGTAAATTGGGGAAACGTTGAGATGGGAGAGACAATTGGTAGTTAAACCCAAGTAGCATGGAGATTTAAGTATTTAGGACTAATTTGATGGTTTGAGTTCAAATCATGGGTATTTAGGTTAAAATTCTAGATGAATTCTTGATCCATTCTTATGGTTACTTGAATGCAATGGTAAAATTAGTTAACTAGTAAAGTGTTAAAATCTTGTAACTTGTTAACTTATAGATTAAAAGTTAAGTTCATAAATTAGTTCAATAATTTTAAATTATCTCAAAATCTAAATGAAAATATATTGTATTTTAGATTGTAAATATAAATTTTATTATTAAATTATCTTTGTTAAATTAAAAAAATCTAAAATAAAAGGGAGAAACAGAGACATGGTACTAGAAGCTTCATGAAGGGAGGGTGAATGATGTGTTTATCTGTTGTAAACCCTAACCCGAATTTTTCTTATGGCAACACAGTTCTCTATATTAAGAGTAAGAGAGAGAGAGAGAGAGAGAGAGAGAGAGGAGAGCACCCGAGAGGAGAAGAGAGGAGAGAAACAAGCGCGCGACGCTCTGTCGCCGCCGTGCCATCCTCAACCTAGGAGCTATCAAAGGAGAAAAAAAGCAATGAAAGTCAAAAATTTACCAGACATGTAGTACGTTTTTTTTTTGTTTCAGCCGCAACTAGCTTTTTCTTTCTTTTTCTCTCCCATGAAAATTTATCTAAACCCTAACCTTTTTGTCTACAAATTGATGGAGTTACACATGGAATTGGAACTCACCGAAGGAGAATTGAGGTGTAATCAACTGGACGAACATTTTGAAGCTTCGTGAAGCTAGAACCCACTCTAGCTGAAATCGTAAGTTTGGAAAATTTGGGCAAAATTTTGACATTGGGTTCTCCAACAGGTAGGATCCAGACTAACCTTGGTGTTTTGTAATGATTTGGGTTGAATTTAATTGAAAATCAAATGAATCAAAAGAGTTTAACTAATTAAGTAAAACTTTAATTTAAATCTTGGGGTTTGTTGAATTTAGATTGGTGTAAATTGATTGCTAAGGCAAAAAAAAACTAGAGTATTGTGAAGAAATTAAACAATATAACTTAATTGTTTGTGGATGAGAAAGTTAACAATTTAAACCAAATTTAGAAGCTTATAAAAAGGGTTAGGTTAGTTTCAATATTGGGTTGGAATCGTTGTTTAGTTCGTAGAATCCTAAATTTGAGAACTTGGAGTTGAAAATCTAATTTAAACTATAAATTAACGGGATGAACCAGAGAAGTAATTTGGGGTGTTATCTTGGAGATTATTCTATGTTTAAATTTACAAAATTGGGAGTTGGTGTGTAACCCTAGGGTAGGTAACTTGATGGAGTAACCCTATGTGAGTTGGTAAAACCATGGGATTGAATAAATTCGCAATTGATCTGGTTTAAGTTTTGTTTAAATTCGAGTAACGTTGGTTGAACTGGGAGCATTGTAATTGACAAATTCAGAGTTTCTTACTTGAACCAATACTAATCATGGGTTACGAAGCTTAAGCTCATGAAAAATGAGTTAACCTGTGAATGTAAGACTTAGTTAATGTTATATATCACGCTTGAGTCGAGAACCAATTAAATGAAGGTGATTTATGATGACTCAATAAGAGAAGAATATGAAATCTCATAGTTCTTATTAGATCTGTCAAAATCTTACTAACCTATAATTTATTTGATTTGGGTTTGTAATAATTGAGAATAGTACAATTTGAGACTCATAATTAGAGAGCGAAGTTATGTGCCTTGATGATTGGTGAACTGAGGACCAAATCGATAACTTCTAAATTCTAAGTTTGGGGAGTTGTGGTTGAACAAAATTGGTGGAATACATGAACAATGTTGTGGTTAAAATTACTTTTCATGTTAAAATTAGGAAAAATCATAATGATTTTTAACAACGATTATGAGTTACTTGATTTGATTTCACATTAAATGATATGGTTTATTATACTTGAATGAACATTAAATGTGAGGAGTATGAATGTTTGCTTGAAGTGTTGTGGTGTGACTAACCTGTTGTTTTTAGTTGATGTAATAATAAAATTGAATTTTTTTTTAAGGTTTGAAAATGGAACAAGAAGTAATTTTATGAATTGGATAAAGGTAGATGAAGGAACCATGAATTGGATAAAGGTAATTTTATGAATGTTTGCTTTAGGTAAATCCAACATTACCATGGTTAAGAACGCGAAATAAGACGATATGATTAAAACATTGAATTGGGAAAGTTTGGAAAAATGTGGATCTTTAATGTAATCTCAACGTATATGTTGGAATCTTGTGGTAATTTGACTTGAGTTTATATGAATTGGATAAAGATAGATGAATGAACCATGAAAATTTATTTATTGCGAATTAATGAACCATGAAAATTTATTTATTGTGAATTAATGAACCATGAGATGTATTGAACTTATATCAAGTGGTTAATGATATAAAACTTGATTGAGATCACGATATGGTATTGATAACGGAATAATATAATGGTCAGTGAATATTAAATGAGAATTTATGACTGTGAAAATGATTGGGGAGAGGAACCTGTGAATGGTTGGACTCCTAGTGATTTATAGATAATGTTGTGTGGTTGTGAAATTAAATTGGGGAGATGGACTCCCAGTTGTTAATAAATTATGATATGGTTAATCAATTATTGAATCGAGGATGGTTGATGTGATAAGTTGGGCTTGCACAGCTTCTCGGTGAAAGACCGAAAACTTGCGCAAGATGGGGACCACATGCCCACGGGTTAGCCCCCTAAATGTGATGGTTGTGTCGTGATGAGTTATAGAGCGATCAATTCTACAATGACTTCGCGTAGCCTATTGGGGGTGAATGGAGCGATGTTTCTATAAGCTGCGTCCGACGTCGGTTCAATATAGGATTAATGGAATGAAACGAAAATGTGAATAACAGATGGATGAATTGGAAAGAGATATAACGAAAGAGGAATGTGACTAATGGGAAAGAAAAGAAAACAATAGAAATGAAAATTTAATCGATAATAATTAACAAACAAACTAAGTGGATGAGTTAGTAAATTTGAAGTCAAGGAATCAAAATGAATTTATATTATCTTTGAAGTTTATATTAGCTGGATGTGTATGTGAAATTGAAAAATAAATAAAAAGAATAAATAAAAGTAATTATATAATATCTTGCTCATCCACACCTCACAAGTCATGCATTACATTTATTTTAGTCTTTATCCTATGAGCTCTGGCTCACGTTTGTGGTTTAAACATTTTTACAGGTTTTAATGACCAGGGAAGGATTGACGAATATTTTGGCAACACGATGAATGTTTTTATGAAAAAGAAATAAAACATTTTTTTTCTTTTGAATGGTTCTATGTAAATTTCTTGGTTTCGATATGTATAATTTAAGTCGCATGGAGATAAATACAGTATTAATGAAATGAAGGATGTCATTTATTATGTAACTTAAGCTTGTATGGTTTAATTTTCTTTGGAGATTGATATAACTGTTATGTAATTGAAAATGAATTGTTGTAATAGTTGTGATTGTGTTTGAGAGTTGGAATCCAGGCGATGCCTGAGTATAGATTATTATTTGAATTCAACAGGTTTACAGAAATTTTGGGATAGTCTGAAAAACAGAGGAGGTTCTATCGAAATTTTTAAAAATTATACTTAGAACATTTTGAGGTAGAGTTTGAGAAAACTTAACCAAAATATGTACGTTCATTTCAAGTACGCTAGTACTTGTTACTATTTGTCTCATTTCATAACTTTCTCATTTGGTTTATTGAATTGTTATTTAGCTTGTTGTTTTTGCAGTTGCACAATCTCCTTCAATCAGACCTAATGCACCGTCTCTTTATTACGTGTTTATTGTGTAATGTATTTATTATATATATCAAATGAAATTCATTCACTGTTTAAATCTGAATAGTTTAATTCTTTCTGGAAATAGTTTAATTGTTATGAAACTGAAACAAATAGTTATTAAGTAGTTTGTGGTTGCTATTGTGAGTTGAGATCCAAGCTGTGTCAGAATATATTGTTTTATTGATGGTTAACAGATTCTTCAGAAAATTTGGAATAGTCCAAAAAATAGAGGAAACTCAGTTCAAATTTTTAATTTTTTTAGCACTTAAAATATTCTTGGAGTTATAGGAAAATAGCCACCTGTCAAAAATCCACATGTGAAATAACTCTAAAACAACTAAATAAGCAATTAAAATAATTTAATTAATGCTTAGATTATTTTTAACTAAAACCTAACAAAAACATGTACGTTCATTTCAAGTGTGCTAGTACTTGTTGCTATTTATCTCATTCCATAACTTTCTCATTTGATTTATTGAATTGTTATTTGGCTTGTTGTTTTTGCAATTGCATCATCTCCTTTAATCGGACTTAATGCACCATCTCTTTTTGTTCCTATTACACAAACAAGTGATATAGGTACTCTCATTTAACTTTATTACGTATTTATTGTGTAATGTATTTATTATGTATATCAAACGAAATTCATTCATGGTTTAAATTTGTATAGTTTAATTCTTTTTTACAGTAGTTTAATTATTATGAAACTGAAACGAATAATTATTTAGTAGTTTGTGGTTGTTATTGTAAGTTGATATCCAAGTTGTGTCTGAGTATATTGTTTTATTGATGGTTAGCAGGTTCTTCAGAAAATTTGGAATAGCCCAAAAAATAGGAAAAACTCTGTCCAAAATTTTAATTTTTTTAACACTTAAAATATTCTTTAAGTTATAGGAAAACAACCACCTATCAAATATTCACCTGTGAAATAATTCTAAAACAACTAAATAAGCAATTAAAACATTTTAATTAATGCTTAGAATATTTTCAGCTAAAACCTAACCAAAACATGTACATTCATTTCAAGTATGTTAGTACTTGTTACTATTTGTTTCATTCCGTAACTTTCTCATTTGGATGATCGAATTGTTATTTAGTTCGTTGTTTCTGCACTTGCATCATCTCCTTCAATCAGATCTAATGCACCGACTCTTTCTGTTCCTATTACACAGACGAGTGATATAGGTACTTTCATCTTACTTTATTATTTATTTATTATGTAATGTATTTCGAGTGTCCTAGTACTTCTTGGCTTTTGTCTCATTCCATTACTTCTTCATTTAATTAAGTAATTTGTTATTTGTTTTGTTGTTTTTGCAGTTGAATCTTCATCTAAGCCTGTTCGTGGACGTACACATTGAAGACGTGAAGATAATATAATTGGATCTCATTTTGAAATTGTGGATGAATATTTTATTTTTTATTAAAACTTTGTATAGAAATATAGAAAGTTTACTAAATTTATGTACGTATTGAGTACTATTTTCAATGAATATTTGCATTTGGTATGAATATTTGTGATTTGCATGGGTGAATATTAAATATTATTTTATAAAAATTATATATAATATAAAAGGTTACATGAATACTTTTACTGACAAATAAATTGTGTTGCAAAAAAATATACTTTTGGCGACTATATTAATTAGTTGCTAAATGATTTAAGATCAGTTATTTTTGGTGACCAAAAATTTTGGTCGTGAAACATTTGACTACAATATTGCATTCAGCGACCATAGTGGGTTGTCGCAAAATTTTTAATAGTATGTTTTCAGCGACTAAAAACTTTAGTCGTGGAATCAATAACGTACAACAGCAATTAAATTACATTTAGCAACTAAATTAATTTTGTCGCAAAATCATGGCAACAACAGCGACTAAATTATATTTAGCGACTAAATTAGTTTGTTGCGGAATTGAAGTACAACAGCGACTAAATTACATTCAGCGACAACTGGTATTAGTCATCGCATGCTACATTGCCGACCAAACTTGTGGTCGCAGAAACAAAATTTACTGCAACTAAATAAAATTTAGTCGCCAAAAACATTTAGTGTCAAGGTATTACCGACAAACATGGCAACTAAATAATTAAGTCGCCAAAAAATTATAGCGACTAAATACAGGACATATGCCAACTAAACGGTTAGTCGCAAATTGTACATTTTCTTGTAATGTACTATCAATAAAAGATTAAATCCACAAGAATAAAAAGACATTATACAACGTCACGATTAGGTTTAATAGGGAACAATGTCTATTAACTGCATTGTATAATCTGAATGAGATTTAAAACTCACAATGAGAGTGCCTAAATCATTTGTCCCTAGTAGTATATTGTAAATTCAAAAAGATTTACTAAATATCAACGTTTATTTCCATGAATATATACTGAATATTAAAGTTTATTCATTTGAAAATATAATAATGTTATTATATTCGGACTCACTCCTACAACCAACTAAAACAAATTATGAATGCAACATGACAAACTAACTAATCAAAAGGAAATAAATACTTCAACAGCAATGCAAAAAACATACAGAAAACTGATACAATATGAAAATACAAAATTTTAGTTTGAAGGAATCTACAATTTGCATCCCAAAAAACTTACTCTGAAAGAATTAAAAAAATAAATTGCAAGAAGAACTCTCCGATAGCAGAAGAACACGACCAATAATAGAAGAAGATGATGATTTTATACATCACACTGAAAAATATTATAATGATAATATCTTCAAAAACTGTATCTCTTATCTACTAAAATGGAATTTCAAAATTCAATCTTATCAAATATAATCCGAAAATATACACTGAAAATAGGATTTTTTTATTTTAAAAATTCAAATTCAAATTTTAAATTACCATATTTGATCAGCATATATAAAAAAGGAATTTTAATCTCTAATATTGATAAAAATTTAAATATAAGACCTTTTAAAATATTTTTAAACTGATTAGGATATATTTCATAAATTATAATATAGTACTTATAATTATTTATCCCAATAGTTTTAATAATTTAGTATCAAAACTAAATAATTAATAAAAAAATCAAATCAAAGTCATACAATTTGAATCAACTCGAACCAATTTATCGATTTCACCAATTTTTTTTTATTTTTATTTAGAAAACCTCTCCTACCGATTAATCAAGAACGAAGAAGATCCGTGGAGAGAAAACTGAACATGACCAAATCTCTGGATCTCCCCTTCAGAAAAACGTACTTCCTGAGCACCCCTTCCCTAACAAACCCTGCCTTTTCCAGCACCCTCTGAGACCCCAAATTCTCCACATCAACCACTGCCTCCACCCTCTCTAACTCCGGCCACCGCCTGAACACGACGGCGACCGCCATTTCCACCGCCGCCGTGCCAATTCCTCTCCCCCAATACTCCGACCGCAGAGCGTAGCCGAGCTCGGCTCGGTTTTGGCCGAGCCCCGAGCCAGGTGTCACTGAGATATACCCAATCACTTTGGTTCCGAAGCAGATCGCTCTCGACCATGGGTGAGGGATGGCTTTGGTTTGAATGAAGTCGGCGGCTTGGTCTTTGGAAGTGAAGGTGTTCCAGGTGCAGAAATGGGTGACTTTATCGTCTCCGGCGAACGCCATGAAATCGTCGGCGTCGGACGGATAGAACGGCCTCAGGGTGATCTTTGATAATCCAGCTTGATCGGTTTCTGGTGTGGAGGATGGTTGCTCTTCCATTTGTGATCCTTTCTGATGAGAAATTAGCTTTCCACCAAGGTTTGTTCTTTTGATAAGCTGATATCAGTGGGAATCTATTGTTTCAAAAAAGTAATAAGTGGTGTGTATAATAATTGCTTTGACTTTAGACAAGAGTTGCGAACATATAATTGTTTATTTGTTTATGTGATTATTTGAAGTTGTATTTTTTTGTTTTAACTAATATTTTTTATTATTTAATTAAATTATTATATTTTTAGATTTTTTGTATTGATCAAAATATTAGTCAAAATATAACAAAAATTGATCAAAATATAAAAAAAATTAATCATTAGTTAAGGTTGATCAAAATATAAAAAATATTAATCAAAATATTAAAAAAATTCAAAAAAAGCAAAAAACTCATCTCCTCGAAACAAGTTTGGGTTTTAATTTTTGTTTTTTATTTGTGTTTAGTTAATCATCAGTTGGTGAGGAAAGTTGGACAATCGAGATGTCGACCTGATATTTACATTAACAAAATTAGACAGTTTGACTAATAAGAACTGAGCATAATAAATTTCGAGACACAATTACCCAAGCTCTGAGGCTATGTGGCTGAATCTAACACCACCGCCATTGCGTCGGTGGCAATTGATCAACCATCAAACTCAATGTGTCAGAAGTGATTGACCAAAGCCCATGCAAAGTTTGAAAGTAAGTAGATCAAAGCTCATGCAAGGTTTGAGAGTAAGTAGGGAGGCCTTGACATGAAAAAAGGATCACTCAACTCATGCATTTATGAATGCTCAATTTTAATTGATGAAAAAACTAGACAAAAGACAACCTAACACATGTCAGGTCAGGTCAGGACAAATAATCCAAGTCAAATCAAATCTATATTTTACCATAAAATGTAGAGAAATACTGGCCAAGGTATGTATTCACACACAAACTCAAAACTCTCGAGAAATAGTCTCTCAGTTCTTATCTTTTTCTCTCTCCCAAAGCCATATATGTCGAATGATCTTTGATTGAACATGACATTTTTCACCATAATCGACATGACATTTTTCACCATATTTTTATGCAGATAAATGTGAACAAAATTCGGAGACTCTTAACCAGCAAAAATGGGACAAGAAGATCCCCATCTTAACTCTCTACACTAACTATCATTTTTCTTAAACAATAAAGTAAGGTAAGCGGGGAGCCCTCATTGCAAACTTTATTATTTTTTATTTTTTACTTTTTTAGTTAATTATGTCATTAAAAAATTTATAATTAAAAAATAAAAATTATATTTATTTCACAATTTAAATAATATAATAAAAATATCTCATCATCTAAGCATAGTTCCAATTGAAAAATAAGAGCTTCTGAGTAGTTAAAATTTAAAGTATTTTGATTCTTAAATTTAAATAAAATAAACATATAAACATAAAATCAAGTAACAAATATAAAGTATTAGAATTCACTACAGGACATTATTTTTTAAAAAAAATAATAACAAATATTATTTTCATATTTAGTATGGTGGTCTCCTGAATAGCAGGAGTGGTGGTATGGTGCTTGGTGCATTACTAGTCTTTTCTTGGTGGCCGCTTTTTGCCTTTCTATTTTCTTTATATGTCTATTGAACTTATTGCAATATGTAATTTACAATTAATTAATTAGGACAACTTGAATTAATAATTAGGTTTACTAATATTATTGCACAATAATAAGGTATGTAATTGCATATCAAGAGTTTATATTAGAATAATTAAGAAGCATTGCAAGAACTAACAGCTCTTATAAGTCACCATCACTTCAACTAGGTTGATGGTTTAATTACGGGTTTAAATAATTTTAATTTAAAAAAAATTAATATTTACATTTAAAAGGTAAATTCGAATCGTATGTGTAACCTAGTGATGGTACAACCAATTGAATCAATCGGTCCAGTCTGATTCTAAAAATATTGTTATTTACCTCCAATACTAATTATGTATAATTATTATAATTAATTATATCAAAAAATAATATTAACTAATTTGAACAAAATATAAAAAAATAACTTTTTACTCAATTAACTAATTTCAAAATAGCTAACTAAAAATTTAATTTACCAAACAATTGATTTTCAATTAAAGGAAGCTTTTTGATTAAAATGCATAAAAATAAAATTAGCTTTTATGTTAGTTGTTAATCAAATTCTAATACTCCTTTTCAATTTTGTATTATTTTTATGGACTACGCAAATCATAGCTTAGTGGACTATGAATAGTAAATTAAGCTATAAAAAATTTAATATCAATATATTTTAAATAAAATTTATTATTTTTACAAATTTATATATTTTATATTAATATTTATACATTTTGTACGCGATGATTAGCATACTTTTTAAATGGTGAGTACCAATATTTAATGTAAAATTAAGATATTTATTAGTATATAATAATTTATGCCGCGTAATATTTGGTGTTGGTAGCTGAAATTTTATTTGTTCTTCATATATTTTAGAATATTAGGTGCATAAATAATAAATGATCAATCCAACACAAATAAAATATAAAAATTTAAGACTCTCATCTAATATTTGTGCAAATAGAAATTTTCTATTCCTATATAATGAACCATTTGGGGCTGAAATGTTATATTTCAATCTGATGGACTCATCCAGAATCTCTCTCCGGCCGTTCAAACTCTCCGACGCCGACGACTTCCTATCATGGGCCAAAGATGAAAGAGTAACCCACTACCTAAGATGGGATCCCATCACCACCACAGAAGACGCCGTGAAACACCTGAAAGAGGTGGCGATACCTCATCCATGGCGGCGCTCCATCTGCGTCGACGACCGTTCGATCGGGTACGTTTCTATCCGGCCCGAGCCCGGAAATGACCGGCATCGGGCCCACCTCGGGTACGCCGTCGGCGCCGATTTCTGGGGAAAAGGGATTGCGACGGCGGCGCTGAAGATGGCGGTTTCTGGTGTGTTCAAGAAGGTGCCGTGTTTGGTGAGGTTGGAAGGTTTGGTGGAGGAAGAAAATAAGGGGTCCCAAAGGGTATTGGAGAAAGTTGGGTTCAAAAAGGAAGGGTATTTGAGGAAATATGGGTTCAATAAGGGTGAGATAAGGGACATGTTTGTTTATAGTTTTTTATCAACAGATAAGATTATGTGATTTATATTTCTATATTTTTTGAAATGTCATATTTAATCTGGTGTATTTTGTTATACGATTTTATGTTAATTTTGTAATATATTTAAATTTTTTTAATATTTTTTTTATTTTTTAATAAAAATACAACAATACTTTAATCATTAAAATATTTTTCAGAATTGTTCTAAAATTTAAATTTAAATAGATTAAATTCACTTTAAATCATTACTTTCTTAGTGCTTATTTAATTTAAAGACACTTTCAAGCTCCATTTCTTTGCACGGAAAATCACTTAATTAAAATTAGTGGTTGCCACATACTTGCACGTGTGTGTGAATGTTTAAAAATGAAAATAATTACAAAAATTTAAATAATAAATTATTTAATTTTAAAATCAAGAGTAGTTATAATTTTAAAATTAAGAGTCCGTTTGGCAATCGATTTTAAGCTAATTTTTTTACTTTAAGACATTTTAAATCAAAAAGTCAAAAAGTTCGTTTGGTTGAGTTATGGGTGGTTTTTAAGCTAAAGATTTAAAGTGGCTTTAAATCAAAAAATAAAAAATTTTACTTAAAGTTATTATAATTTTTTAAAATTTATTTTAGATAATTTTATATTCAATATATATCTTGTCTGATAAATTTTGATGAATAAATTTAAAAATTGTAATTTTTATAAAAAAATAAATACGTATAATAATAAAGTTATAATATTTTTAAAAAATAAAAAAATGATGTAAAAAACAAAAAAAGGCTAAAAGTTTTTGAATTAAAAAATAAAAAATTTTAATTTTTTAAAATTTTAAATCAAAAAGTTAAAAAAATATAGTTTTAAGTTAATTGCCAAACGATGTAGTTAAGTAGAGAAAGTTTAATAGATATTTTTAAAAAAATAATAATAATAATAAATATATTTTTGATAATCAAAAATTCAGATGGACCAATTTCTCATGGAGTCGGCTTAATGAAGGAACTTGTGGGCCATATGACTTCATGCTCTATGCAAACCCCTGATTTGATTTTAAATTCGATTTTACGTCAAATTTATAATATATTTTTAGGTTTTTTTATGTTTTTTCTATTTTTAAAAAAGTATAACAATACTATAATCAAAGTAAAGTTTTTCAAGATTATTCTAAAATTTAAAATTAAATGGATTAAATTCACTTTATGTCATTACTGTCTTAATGCATATTTAGCTAATATTTGGACTAAAAAATCATGTGGGTTTTTTTTTGGAGTTTTTTTTCGTCTTTTATGAAAAAAATTTATATTTTAATTTAATTTTTTTACTTTTTAACTCCTTGTGATGTGAGAATTTTAAAAATATGCTCATTATAATTAATTTTGAAAAAACTAGGAAAACAATTTAAAATGCCTGCTAAGTTAGTTTTTTGGTCTTATATGATCTTTTTTTCATGTGTTGACCGAAAAAATTTGCTTTTCTATTTTTTCATGACGAAAGAAATTTAAAAAATACACTCATTTGGTCTAATACTATAAAAAATTTATTTATGACGAAAAAAGTTAGTCCAAATACAAGCTTAATCTAAATAAATTTTTTGACGTAAAATCATTTAATAGTGTTCTCTTTATTGAAAACTAACGGTTGTCACATGTATGCGTGTACAAATATATATTTTAAAATTAAAATAATTATAAAAAATTAAATATTAAATTGTATAATTTTTAAATTAAGAATATTTGTAATTTTAAAATTAAGTAATGGAGAAAAAACTTGATAGATATTTTAAAGAAAATAAAAAATAACTAAGAATATTTTTAGTTATAAAAAATTCACAAGGCCCAATTTCTCATGTATGGAATCGGCTGAATGAAGGAACTTGTGGCCCATATGCTCTGTGCAAGACCCTCTTTTTATTTTGGGCCTAGCCCCGTAAGTGCAGGCCTATTACCTACCCCATCCATTTTATCTTTATCAGCTAGTACTCGTTTGAGACCCTCACTTATTTATTTATTTTATTTTTTAATTTTTTAATTTAATTAAATTATAATACTCTTTTAATTTTTTTAATTGAAACGTGCTAAAAATGTATTTTTTATCAAAACATAAATTCTTTATAGACAAAACTAAATAAAAAACAAGCTAATCAACAAAATTTTATATTGTTTATTCTCTTATTTAGTGAATTTATTTTATCTTTTAATATTTATTTTAGTTATTTCTTAGTTTTTCTCATCAAAACAATTCAAATAAGTAAATAAATAGCCAAAAAAAAATTTTTAAAAAAACTCAAGATTAATCCCAAATGGAGCACATGCATAGGGGTATTTGGCAAATCTAGTACTACTAACTTTTAACTTTCTATTATTAATTTTAGTTATAAATTATAATTTATTTAAATACTTATAACTTTTGTTACAAATTATTATTTTTTTTTTTTCTATTTCAGTTATAAGTTATAATTTTTACCTAACACTAATAATTTTTAGTACAAATTATAATTTATAAATTATTAATTTCAGTAATTCTAATCACCACTATAAACATACACAAAGAATCCCAAAAATAACAAAATTTAAATAAAAACATTTAAAAAATTCAAATAAAAAAACTCAAAAAGAACTCTAAAAAAGATTACTAAACTTTCTAGTTCAAACATATACTTCACTTTTATAAAAATCAAAAGATGAATTTTTATGTGTTTCTCCCCTTAAAAGATAGACAAGATAACAATTGTATAAGCATCTCTAAGTACTTTGGAGCATTTTTAGTACAATTTATTAGATGTAAATGAGATTCACTTCTGTATAAACGAGACCAATTGTTTGATCATACGCTCGGTACTCTCAGCCTCAGGATTAAAGATGTGAAACACGTGGCCCTCTCCTTTTGATTCATACATCTCCACCACCCCTCTCCATCCACTCCCTTTCACTGCCTCATAGTACCTCACATTTCTCTCCCTCAGCGGATCTTTCTCTGCTACACATACCAACAATCTCGAACACCCGAGACCCGCCAAGCTCGGAGCCCCGGGTGAGGACGGGTTAATCATCGGGTCATCAAGTCCACCCGGACACGACGGGTATGCAAACTTCCAAAGCCTCGAACCCAGCCGGTCCTCGTGACCCGATACCGGATCCGAACCCCAGAAATACGGGTGCGATAAGATCGCCCCAGAAATTCTCACACCGTTCGGCAAGTTCTCCCGGCCGGCTCGCATGGCCAGGTTGTGAGCTATATTGCCACCGGCACTGTCGCCGCCGATGAAAACTCGGTCGAAATCTCCGTGTTTGGTCAGCCATGGCTCGCCGCCGCCAGTCGAGTGAGAAGCGACCCATCGGAGTGCAGACCAGCAGTCGTGGTAAGCTGTGGGGAGGGGGTGGTGTGGAGCAAGGCGGTATTCGACTGATACGATGAGGGAGTTGGCTTGGGATGATAAGGCGTTGAGGTAACGGTGGTCGGCGGCGGAGAAGGCGGAGCCGATGCAGAATCCGCCGCCGTGGAAGTAGACCAAGATGGGGAGTTTTTGGGTGGTGGTGGTGAGTTCTGGGAGGTAGATGCGGGCGGCGACGCTGGTGTCCGGTGAGATGGTGATGTCTTTGGAGGAGACTCCGGTGGCGGGATCAGAGGGAGAAGGGGGGACGTGAGGTGAGTCGATGAGCGGTTCGACGGCGCCGTCTTTGTAGACGCGGAAGAAGGGGAGGAATTCGTGGGCTACTTCGCGCGTAGTAGATTCCATGGTGCTCCCCAATGGTGACTTGAAAGAGGCAAATTAATAGGTACTCTATGATTAACGCGTAAGCGACTGGTATTATTGGTCAATAGATAATTATAATTTATATTAATTTTATTTGAATTAAATTTTTTAAAAAATATATTTATTTTTTTGTCTATTTTGGAATTTTTTTATTTTTTTGATAAAAAAAACCATTCATTACAAATGAAAATAAATAATATAAAATTAATTTATTAGCTTATTTACATTTTTTTTGAATTTCTTTTATACTTGGATCAAGAATTTTTTTTAACTCGTCTCAACAAAAAATATTAAAAAATATAATAATTTAATTAAATAATAAAAAAAATTAAATAAAAACATAAATAAATAAGATTAAATAAGCAAATAAAAATTATTCCAAATTATTATGTAAGTTATTTTTTATCTCATACCCACTAAATAAATATAAATTATTATTTATTTACCATAAAATTTATTATTACCCTATTAAATAAAAATAACATAAAAATTTGCCACCTAATACTCAACTAATAATTACATCTTCAAAGGTCAATGAGAAGCCTAGAGAGAGAGAGAATTTGGATTTGGATCAAGTGGTCGCCAAATAACGTCCCGATTGATTGAATTTTAAAGCCAAAAAAAATCTTAGATATTTATTTAGCTTATTGTCTCTTCGTTTAAATGGCTTTTAATTTTTAGCCTTTTATTTATTAATTAAAATAACTTTAATTGTTATAACTTATATTATTTAAATATGTTTTTTTAATATATATATATATATATATATATATATTTATATATTTATATATTTATAAAAATTACTCATCAAACGAAAAAATTATTAAAATCATTATTTATATCTAATACCATAATACTTGATATTAAGAAAATATATCTTCTATACATCTACCTCCATTTTATAATTGAGTCATAATAGTTAGGAATCATTAAAAAAAAATCAATAATTCTTTTGGATTTCCTTCTTAATTGATCACAATTGCAATATTGTTATCATATTATATTATTATACTGTTATCACGTGGTGACCACGTATGCATTTTTAATATGCAATTACAAATAATTTAACTAAAGCAATAAGATAGACGTTCCGTACTTACTTGAATTAAGCCTTAGTATAAATACCTACAAAGAGAAAATTTTCAAATTTAGAAAAAATTCTATTAATAAAACTTTATGTTGAGCCTGTGTTTGGACTTGTTTTTTTTAGTAATTTTTTAATTTTTTAATTTTTTTGTAAAAAGTATATGTTAAATCATGTAAAAAAAGTAAAAAAAAATTAAAAAAAAATTAAAAAAATCTAATAAATCAAACTAGTTGATTTTTTTTTGCTTTTAAATCAAAAAATTACAAAAATAAACTAGCCCAAACACATGCCGAATATAAATTTATATAGAAATAAAAAATTTAGCTATAATAATTTTAAATTATTTTAAATCGTGATTTATTATTTTATTATTTATTTGGCTTAAAAGTGAGTAGTTGCTTAAAGAAAAAGGCCAATTGTAAACCAGGTTACATAACGAGCTTCATTTACTTTATTATCTTGTTTTTAAAACCAAGACTATTCCATTCCAAATAAATTATTGGCATTTTTAAAAAGCGAGGGCAAATTAAATATGTTCATAAAAAAATAAATAATTATATTCACATTTCAAACTAAATAAGCTTAAAATCATATTATCCCAAATAATGTACCTTTATAAAGTTTTGCTTTTACGATATATATATATATATATATATATATATATATATATAACAAGGACAACTATGCATCATTGGGATTTTAGCTTAAAGTTGATTTTTTTTCCTTATAATTACAAAAAAACCGAATATTTATTAATGCAAGTTTATTGCCTTTTGTTTAAATATTTTTCAGCCTTTTAGCCTTATTATTTATTAACTATAGAAGTCTTCTATATATTTTCTAGAAAATAATATACTTTTTTTTGTACATATTTATTTTTTTAAAATAAAAATTATACTTTTAAAATTTACTTGTTAAAATCTATCAAACAAGCTATATATTAAATACGAGAATATGTTAAAAAAAAAAAGCAAAATAAATTTGTATAACAACTTTTTGGTAGCTTTAAAGCCACATAACTAATTTCTTATTTTCATGGTTATTGTTTTCTCTTTTGTTTTTTGATAAAAGCGTTGAAATTTTGAGTACAAATTTCCTAACACAACGAAAAAAGAAATGTATGTTTCAATTCATACAAAACAAGTAAAGAACAAGAACACCCATAAAAATACGAGAATTTATGTAGTTTGACTGACAATTTACCTTTACGAAAAAAAAAATTTACTATTCTCAAATAAAGAATACAAGTTTCACTCTTAATCTCGCAATCTCTATATATGGACTCAAACTGAGTCTTTTTGTACCTTTCTATACTTTCTATAGCATCTCTCTGAGTCCCTCTCGAGTATTAGACAACTTACACATATTTTTTTCTTAGCCATAGATAAATTATAAGTTATATATATATATATAAACCTCGACTGAAATACCCTAAAACGCGCTTTAAAGCGTTGCGACAATGCTTAAGTGCCCTGCGAGCGTATACTAGCACCATACCCAGCGCTCAAGCATCTAGCTAGCGCCCCACTAGCGCACAATTCTGTCCTCTATGTGCTCAAACGCTCCGCGAGCGTCTTACTAGCGCTCCTTTCTGGACTGCTGTTGCTTAAGCGCCCCATGAGCGCCAACTAACTCTGGCTTCTGGTTTTCTTAAAAAATTCGAGCTACAAACCCAACAATATCTATCTTGGCTTAAATTTCTCAACCATTTTGAAGAACTGTTGGTGTTGCCTCAACCTGCACTACTTCTACGGGTATAGGTGCTCCTTCTGATCATCAAATTGAATAAACTTTGACCAAATTCAAGCCACACTTAAATTTGACCATCTTGCAATCAACAACCCTCTTATTCTTGGGCAGTTTCCTAAACTGATCTACCTGTAGCCTTCTTGTAAAACGAAAGATTTCCACTACACCGTTCTCGTTGCTGTTGACTTGATTCACAATCACCCGTTTTTTTGGGTTAACTTATCTGACTAAACTCCACCTTGACTGCTGCACTCTTTTTCTGATTATCTAGCATACTCTCTTTGTCAACATGACCAAGCCCCAAATATTTATATCTCGTGCCATCCTTGCTGGAATCAGTCTGTGTGATAGTGGTAACTCGACCTGCCACCGTATCCCTTACTAATCTGTAGAGACTATCCACTTTCTGCCCTTTCATGGTAACTAAAGATCATTTACCGATCTTCATTGCTCCATCATTTACTATAAACTCATAATCTAGAGAATCTGGTGTTTCCAAAGAAATTAGATTTTTCTTTAACCCCGGAACATGTTTGACAATCCCCAAAGTACTTACAATCTCGTCAAGCATCCTGATTTTGACTGTACCCTTTCCAATGGCCTGACATGTCGAGTCATTCCCAGTTAAAATGGTACCCTCGTTGCCAGACTTATACGAGTCAAACCATTCTCTAACTGGACATATATGATATGAGTATCCTGAATCCAATATCCACGACTTTAACAAAACATTAAAATATAAGAAAATTGAAAGTACATCTTCGTCTACCTCATTGTCTGACGACTCCTTAGCCAAACTGATAGATTATGCATGCATTTTTTCTTTGTTCTTTTCCTCCAGATGAAGTTTTAATTCTTGACACTAGCTCTTAAAATGACCAGTTTTATGAAAGTAGAAGCATTCGTGACTTGGACCGAGATCTACCTTTGTTGGAACCCTCCTCACTAAATCTACTCTTTCTCCTACCTGACTCAAACTTAGCCATAAGCAATCTCTTTGCATCTGATTCACCATTCCTCTTCATTTTTTCATGTGACAAAAGAGCACCGGTGATCTCTTTAAGTTCTAGAGTGTCTTTCCTATACATCAGCGTTGTCACTAGATAATTATAGGACGTCGAAAGCAATTCCAATAAAAGTATCGACTTATACTCATCATCAACCTTTATTTCAAACTCGGGTAACTATGTTATAAGCATATTATACCCATTTAAATGTTTCAAAAGGTTTGTACCATCTTTCATCTGCAATCCATACAGTTGCCTCTTCACGTATAACTTGCTAGTTAGATTTTTCTTCATGTAAAGACCTTTTAGCTTTGCCAAATCTCGTGCGCTGTCTTCATATCATGCACGTTGTGAATAACATCATCTCCCAGATTCAACCAAATCAAATTTATAGCCCTAGAATCATTGTCCTCTCAATCGTCATCGGTCATCTTCTCTGGCTTCCTTGCCTTGCTAAGTAACGTCTTAGAGACTCCTTGCTGGATCAGCAAATCCTTCATTCGTCTCTACCACATGGAAAAGTTATTCTTTCCAGTAAACTTCTCGACTTCATATATGGTGTTCACCATTTTTACTGCAATCGAGTGATCAAACCAATAACTAGATGCTCTAATACCAATTATTGAAATTTTAAGCACAAATCCTCTAGCGCAGCAAAAAAAGAATTGTGGGTTTCAGTCCACACAAAACAAGTAAAGAAAAGGAACACACACAAGAACACGAGAATTTACATGATTCGGCTGACTGCCTACCTCCACGGGAGAAGAAACAATCTACTATTCTCAAATAAAGAATACAAGTTTCACTCTCAACCTCACAATCTCTGTATATGGCCTCAAACTGAGTATCTCTATGTCTTTTTATACTCTCTCTAACTTATTTATGAGTTTCTTTCGAGTATTAGACAACTTACACACGTTTTTTTTCTTAATTCTATATGAACTATAAGGTCCATATATAAAAGTCTCGACCAAAAAAACCTAAAATATGCATTAGAACATCGTGGCAGTGCTCAAATGCCCGCGAGCGCGAGCGTGTACTAGCGCTATACCCAACGCTCAAATGCCTAGCCAACGCGCTACTAGCACACAATTCTATCCTCCAAGCGCTCAAACACCCCGCGAGCATCTTCCTAACACCCCTTTCTGGACAATTGGCGCTTAAGTGCCCTCTGACTTCTAGTTTTCTTGATAAATTCGAGTCACAAACCCAATAAAAAGTTTTTACTTTTTGATTTATCAAAATGGATATAGTTAAGACAAATTCTAAATAGTTTTTAAAGAAATCTAATTAAATAAAAAAAAAAAAAGAGGTTCATTGTGCGTTAGGTCTAGCTTTTTTATATTCTTTTTTCATCTTTAATGAACTTTTTTTAACATTAGTTTAAATGAACATATTTTTTAAATTTTCGTCGTCATTAAAAATCAGAAAAATAATAAAATACAAAAAACGTTCATATAAAGTAAAAAAAAAGGCCACTTAATAGGTTTTTTTATGCCTTTTTTTAATTTTGTCCCGAATGAACATACTTTTGAAATTCTCTTCTCACAAGGAACCCAAAATTTTTTAAAAATAAACCAATTTTCTTTTTAAAAATCCAGAAAATTATGTAAAAACTCCATCATGGTTCGTTTGGTCGGGCTCGGCCAGCCCGGGCCTTGTTCCAGTAAAATAAAGCCCATTGCTGAGGTCCTCACTCTTCACCCCACTCGGACGGCCTGGGCTTGCTCATTTTCGTAAATTAAAAATAGGGTCCAGAAAATTGGATCCGCAAAGGGCCTACGGGCTTCGCATGGGCCGGGTTCTATCCTATCATAATTATTATTGAACTCAAAATACCCTTTTGGGCCATGTTCATTGGTAAGTTATTTATTTATTTTTAATATTTTACCCAAAGACTTAAATAAAAAATCAAGTAGTTTCCTAATTTACCTTTTTAATAAATTTTATAAATTGTTTGGTTTGATAAGATTTTTTTTAGGTTTTAGGATTTAGCTTTTATATTCTAATTGAAAATATGACCTTTATTTTCATTTTTCGTTGTCTATTTTCTTTCTTTTAAAAATACTAAAACATGTTAAGCCATTTGTTTTCAACAAAGTATATTCTGAAAAATAGATTCCACAAAACAAACCTTTTTTTTTTTCATAAAACATCCAAAAAAAACCCCTTTTTTCAACTTTGTGATTTTACTGTTAGTTTAAATTGTGGATTTCACTGTTAAATATATATTGGATTTAATAATTTGAACCAATCAGAGAGGTCATATCATTCAGGTGGAGGAATAAAATAACACTCAATATACTTCAAATAGAATTATTCTTATCCATATACACAAAGTTGATTTAAAAGAAAAGAAAAGAAAGATTTGGTAAAATTGACCAGAGAACCATATCAATGATTTGGGGTCCCCATGAGAGTTAAATGGGCTGGGATATTACTTTTCTTTCTTTCTTTCTTTCTTTCTTTCTTGTGGGACAATCTTTATGGGAAAGGGTTGGGTTTCCTCACTGTTAAAACAGCTTTTTCTTTCTTGTGGGACTATCTTTATGGGAAAGGGTTGGGTTTCCTCACTGTTAAAACAGCTTTTTCAGCCAATAATACAATTGGAGGACCCCAATCCCTTCAAGTGGTTCAGATTTTTCATATAAGGCTGTTTGATAACGTTGAAATTAATAATTTATAAATTATAATTTATAGTAGAAGTTGTTAGTGTTCGATAAATATGTTAGCTCATAGCTAAAATAGAAAAAAAAATTGTTATAATTTATAACAGAAATTGTAAAAATTTAAAAAAAAATTTAAATTTATTACTAAAATTAATAGAAAAAAGCTAAAAGGTGGCAACACAAGCTTTGCCAAACAACCCAAATCTTTTACACCAACCCCTCTAGTTAATTTTCTCCTAAATATGCAAAATGGCCAACATGACTTCTAATATTTTCTCTATTAAAATTATATCAAACTCTTAAGTATGATTTATGAAAAAGTGTTGGGATGAGTACTTTTTATTTTGTGAAATTCATATAATTATAATTTTTAATTATATGCATTTGACTTAGAGTAAAGTCATGAATCCATTATGAGTTTAATATGCATAAAATTTAGTAATTGTATGGAGAATAAGTTTTTAGAGTTTATCTATAAATAGGAATCTTATAAATTCTAATATTCATGTGGTGAGTTAATCAAATAGTAAAGATGTAATAAGAGAAAAATAGATACGGGGGCACCAAGCTGACTCTTAAACGGAAAACAATAAAATTTGTTTTAAGCCTTGAGTTTTTGGTGTTAAGTTTTTGGTCTCTAATTTTTAATTTTTGTGATTATAACAGATTATCTTTCGTATTCATAGACGCAGGCGAGTGTGGGTAAAACTAGTAAATTTTGTGTAATTTTTTGTGTGTACATGGCTATACTTTTGTTGCGTTCAAAAATGATAAAAAATTTCAATAAAAATAAATTTAGATGATAAAGAACGAATCAATAAAATACATACAAAAAAATACAAGATTTACGTGGTTAATCTAATTAGAAGTCAGTCCACAACTGCTGCAGTTATTCCATTATAAAGATAAAATAATATATCAAGTTATATAGAAATTGTCTAACGCTAG
>JAOTRH010486371.1:0-24778 GCA_034768845.1 Heliamphora exappendiculata
AAAACCCCAAAAAGAATCGACAACTAATTTAGCTGACTGATCCCATATATCAATCAACTGAATACCGTTGGAATCCAGTTAAAACCCAAGGACCCAACCACCAAACCACAAAAACAACGCACTGAACCCCAGTTGACTGAACTCGCACCCCCAGTCGACTGAAAACACGCTAGAAACTAAAAACCCAAGATAAAACCATTTCAGTCAATTGACCTCCTAGCTCCAGTTGACTGATCTCCTCGATCCAATCGACTGACCTTAGGCAAAGACATCTTCCAAGCTACAATTTCACCCTCTAAACCTCGAATCAAAGCCTCCAAACTCCCATCCAACACCCTCAGATATACGCACGCCCAAGCCTAACACCCAAACCTCAAAAGGGACACCCGACACTGGATTCTAACCACCAAAAATGATGAAAAGCAATTTTAAACTAAAACCCGACCTTTGAACAAAAGTCAATTTTCATACATTTCCAGATGGTAAATACAAGCACGATTACACATAGCACCTCTATAAGACATGAGAGTCTAGGATCCTACCTCGGTGAGTTCAAAATATGACGTCTCGAACCACGTGTAAAATCGAGTTTTGGCAAAATAAAATTTTATCCAGATGGATGCGTAGACCACAATGCCAATAGCAAGGATCCGCTGTTGAATCGTCAAAAATAGTGACCTAGGCCCCCGAGAAGTTAGAGAGAAGACAAAGAGAAAAACGAGAAAACTTAGCTTGTTAGTTTGAAAATATCTGTTGAAAATATCTAATGCCAGATATTTATAGGCCACAAAAATATTCATTTTTTAAAAAAATTGGCACCGCAATGCCCAACGGCCCCTGGAACCAACCCCACATGCATATCTAAGCCTAATCATGAATCAAAACGAATAAAAACATACTGCAACAAAAACACTAAACGCACATTGAAAAACGTCGAAAAAAAAACCGATTAGGGTTTCACAACTCTACCCCCCTTAAATGAATTTTTTTCCCAAAATTCAACATATGGTCAAAAGAAACAAACCATCGATTGTAATCGACACAGGCATATGAGATGGTTAGCCAAATAGTTCCTAGGAAATAGTCAAACAAGGTCAGGCATCCTAAACCACGACTAACTATCTCGAAGACACAAGATCTACAACTCACCCCAACCTCACATCCTCATCAACCGCTGCCTCAACATAGCACACCACCCACGAATCCATCAACAACCCTTAATAGATGAAATGAAGAAACTGGCCCAAAGCTTGCATACTGAGAAAGTACCTATGCTAACTAAAGGCATAGCTGCATCCTCATGCACAACTGGTTCCCCCCAAAGAACTGGGAGCTATGAGAGCATACACTCTGCTCAGCGTCAACCTGACCTGTCCACCAGAACCCGGTGCTGTCGGTTGCCGTACCGGCTGAACAAAAGTTCCCCTATCTGTCACTCAGGAAGTCTGAACTGCAAGAGGCTGCTGTCGGTACTTAGATAAACCCATCACATACGAACCCACTGGTGTGCCTTCCTTACTCGGCACACTACCTCCCTATGGACAGTTCCTGCAAATATGTCCTGACTGGCCACACCCATAGCAAACTGACGGTTCCCTCCCTTGCAGCTGCAGTGGTGCCAAACTCTAGGACGGCTTTGGCTGTAGGTAATCCGCCGCACAATGCCCAAGTTATCTGCATCGATAACAATTCAACTCCAGCTGCTTTGGCCTCCCAAACGAAGCCACTGATGGTGCTGATACTAAAAACTGCTGTGGTTCAGATGGATAAAAGCTAGGACCAGAGGACCTCTGCCTCTTACTGGAGCACCCACCTGTTTGCACCTCTGCCCCACCATGTGATGTCCTAGCCTCCCTCAAAACCCAAATCTCAGTCAAAGCGTTCTCAACCCTCGTTGCTACCTCCACCAGCTCTGTGAACACACGAAGTCCCATTGCAGCCACATGCTCCTTGGTTGTCGGCCTCAAGCCCCGCTCAAACCTGATCGAATGTAGCTCGTCCGTGCTCACCAACTCTGGTGCAAATCGGGATAAGCTCGTAAGGCCTCGTACTGCATAATATCCATCACCTCCTAAGTGAGAGTATAGAACTCCTCCCTATACAAGTCCCTCTTCGAAGCCGGGTAGTATTTCTCTAGAAAAACTCCCGTAAAGGCTGCCCATGTGACCCCAACAGTGTTTCTAGCATATTTTCACCATGTGTGAACATTACCTCTCAACTGATAGGTGGCTAAAGAAACCCGTAACTCGTCCTCAGCTATCTACAGTGTGTTAAGGATCCAGGTCACCAATTCCAACCACTTTGTCGCACCAATGGGATCGGGATCCCCAACAAAGATTGGAGGGTCATGACACCTGAACTCTCTCAAGGCCACCGTTGCCCTCGACTCAGACACTCCCTCTCTCTCTCTAGCGGCCTCAATCAACTAACCGATGGAGCCCACCAGGGCACGTAGCAACTCTATTGTGTCAGCAGGTCCTTGAGGAGCATTTTCATCCCTAGCATCAAGGATAGGAACATCCCCTTGGCCAACACCATGGCCACGACCTCGACCACGGCCTTACCCTCTCCTCACAGACATCGCATCTATAAGAAAAAGACTGAACATAAGATGCAGCACATAAGCACGAATCACAGAAGCATGCTAACACGTAGTCACTTAGTTTCATGCCAAACATACCCCACATATCGAGGAGAACCGACAAGAATGACGCGTCAATTTGGATAACCTACTCAGATTCCCTGCTAGAAATCACGTCAACTAAACGCGTTTCTAACTTGGCTCCCAAGTTTGTTAATCCAAACGCACAAAGGCATGACTAATCAATCCTAAGGTTCAACCCCCATGCTCACATATACACAACAATTTCATGCTTAACATGCTAACACGTTCATGTTGTCAAAGAATTTAAACACATGCAATCAAGCACACACAATCAACCTCACACGGGGATACACCCTCTTCCCATGGCTCTTAGGTATTCAAACCCAGAGCTCTAATACCAAGTTATCATGCCCCAAACTCCGGGTCATGTGAAACACCTATAAGTAACCAAACATAACACCCAACACCTAACCCGAGAATACACTCTCAATATAAAATATACATGCATTTTATATAATTTTCAAATGGCTTACATTACATGGTTCCAACACCTAAAAACATGTTATAACATACATGTTCAAAACGAGCAAAAAGGAAGACCAAAGATCTTCTGCCCCACTGGCACCTCCAGATCAACCTGCGTAATCAGTACCTGAAAAATATTTTAAATCCCACACCGTGAGCCAAACATTAGCAGAAAATAGATAAGCATACAATATAAGCTAAACATGCTAGGAAAACAAAATGCAGTTTTTGACTTTCTTTCAAGCCTTAAAATCGTTTGAAAACAGGTTTGATAGCACGACTCGTATGAGTCCCAAAAGAAAATAGGTATTTGTATACAGCACATGAATACATATCTAAATTGACTCACAAGCCCTGACAACAGTTCAACAACCGAAGATAACTCATGTAATCCATGCAATTCACCCAACGCGCCACGTGGAACAACGCAACATACCTCTTCAGGACCTCATTTTCGTCCTTCATATACTCGCACAAAAGTGCATCGTTAGGACCACGTTTTTGTCCCTCCGATTTACACACACACATGAATTGTTAACTAGGGTTAACATATATCGAACCACATTTTTGTCCTTCGTCAGCCAGAGCTAACATCGTACCAAAATCATAGTATTTTAGCCGACAAATCCCATATATCAATCAACTGAATACCATTGGAATCCTATTGGAACATAAGGACCCAACCATCAAACTACAAAAACAACACACAGAACACCAATCGACTGGACCCTCACCCCTAGTCGACTGAAAACACGCTAGAAACTAAAAACCCAAGACAAAACCATTTCAGTCGACTGACCTCCCAGGTCCAGTTGACTGAACCTCAAAAACCAAGATCCAGTTGACTAATCGCCTTGATCCAATCGACTGACCTTAGGCAAAGACAGCTTCTAAGCTACGATTTCACCCTCCAAACCTCGAATCAAAGCCTCCAACCTTCCATCCAACACCCTCAGATATACACACGCCCAAGCCTAACACCCAAACTTGAAAAGGGACACCTGACACTCGATTCTAACCACAAAAAATGATGAAAAGTAATTTTAAACAAAAACTCGACCTTTGAACAAAAGTTGATTTTCATACATTTTAAGACGATAAAAATAAGCACGATTACACGTAGCACCCTTACAAGACATGAGAGTCTAGGATCTTACATCAGCGAGTTCAAAACTCGACGTCTCGAACCATGTGCAAGACTAAGCTTCACTGGAATAAAATTTCATCCAGATGGATGCGTAGACCACTATGCCAATAGCAAGGATCCGCTATTGGATCGTCGAAAATTGAGCCCTGGACCCCCAAGAAGTTAGAGAGAAGGCAGAGAGAAAAATGATAAAACTTAGCTTATAAGTTTGAAAATATCTTTTGAAAATATCTAATGCGAGATATTTATAGGCCACAAAAAAAAATTATATACATATACATATATATATATATATATATATATTTAAAATTTGCACCGCAATGCCCAACGGCCCTGGGAACCAACCCCACATGCATATTTAAGCTTAATCATGCATCAAAATGCATCAAAATATGCTGTAACGAAAACACTAAACGTGCGTTGAAAAACGTAAAAAAAAACAGGTTAGGGTCTCACATGTATTATGATAAATCATAATATCATGCTTCCAATGAAGTTCTTCTTTAATCAAGCTATCATTCAATACATAGAATCACATCAATAAATCTCACGTAATGATGAGCACCAAGAGGAGTGACACGACAATCTTAATAACTCATTTAGATTTCTCATTAGAAACAATGTGAGATCTGGTTCCTTTTTATTTTCATATATATATATATATATCATGTGTTGTTTACCGCTTTGCTTATTTTTTAGAATAGCATGTTTATGTATACGTGTTATGCATGCGGGGTTGTGGTTTTGTTTCTTTGTTTGGATTTTTTCCAGCGTTGACCGCTTGAGTGGTGGGTGCGCGCTCGAGCGGATTGGTGGCAGGGAGTGGATTGGTGAGGTGACCGCTTGAGCAGTGGTGTGACAGAGATGTATGTTGTTAGGGGTTCGCTTGATCGGTGCTTGTGAGCTCGAGCGGTGGAGGCCTGCCGCGAAAATCTATAAAACCCACAAAAATATCTTTTTGGTCATAAAAATATATTTTTCAAGCCTATCACTTTCTCTACACCTTTTTCTCTCTACCTTTTCTCTAACTTCTCAGGGCCCCAGGGCTCAATTTTCAACGATCAGGCAGTGGATCCTTAGTATCCTCGTGGTGGGCTACGCTTTCATCCGAATAGAATTTTGTTTCGATGAAGTTTGGTTTTGCACGTGGATCAAGACATCGAGTATTTGACTCAACGAGGTAGGATCCTGGATTATGTTGTCATTAAAGGGTGCTACGTGTAATTATATGCTTTTTCACAAGTTAAAAATGCATGAAAATTTGATTTATGTTTTGTCAAACAAGGTTTTGCATTTTGTGTTGTTTTCGGTTGGATGAAATTGGGTTGTTGAATGTTTATTTCGGGGTTTTGTGGTAGTTTTGGGCTTGTATATGTCCGAGGGTGTAAAAAGGGAGTTTGGAGGCTTCAATTTGGGTTTGAAAATGGAAATTTGATGTATAATGATGAAGAGATTGGGTTTAGGGGTTGGAACTCAAAACAGGAAAAGTTTGGATTTTTCTCGAGTACCTGCTCACTCGAGCACCCGACGTCCTCTTAAGCAGACTAGCTACACAAAGCCATTTGCTTTTGATCACATCTCCCTCATCCGAACTCGGAATTGGGTCATTTTGGTAATCAAAATGAAGTCCCAAAAGTCTTCTGTCCAATGACACCAATCTCACAATAAAATTCTTTTTTTAAAAAAAGTTATGATCAAAATAGAGAGGATATGTCAAACTTTCTTAACTGTTTTTTATTCGTTTTTTATCCGTTTTTGGCCAAATGTCATGTTTTATGTTTAAACCTTGTTTGTTTGGGTACAAAGCATATTTTGCGCTTTTCTTGATTTATTACATGATATGACTTGTGGATGTTCTTAGTTTTTAAAAGGTGGTTTTGAAACCGGAGGATTTGTGAAAATTGTGAGAAAAACGTGTTTCGGAGGTTTGGAGCTAACCCTTGGGATTGAGTCTCAACTTTTAAACGTTTTGATGGAAACGATGAAATATTTTGAAATGTTTTACTTGATCTCCATGTTGATGGATGGATCTTTATACATGTTGATATATAATTGTGAAAATATTTTTGTAGCTGAGCTATGGCGGATTTTTTAAAATGATTTCTATAGATGTACCGTGACAGTGGACGTGTTGAGTTAGGCTTCCGTTTCTCCTCGGTGGAAGTCAAAAAACTTGTGCAGAGTAGGTGCTTTATACCTTCGGGTTAATCCCCATAAATTAAGTGGTGGGTGCTTTGTACCATTGGATTTTAGGCCCGCAAATTAAGTAGTTATGTTGTTGTGACTCCGTATAGAACTTGTCACTACCAAGCAAGCCTTAAGTGGTTCAAGACTAGGGTAATGGGCAGGAGTCTATAGTTGTTGCCTTTGTCTATATATATGGCAGAGTCGGTACATAGGATTCATTTTATGATATTTTCCTCGGCTGTGCGACCCGAGTAGAGAATACTATTTTGTTACTATTTTCCTTTAACTGTGGCAGGTTATTTACACGGTTTGCAATACATGGTTTTAAGGATGAAAAATCCTTTTTAGACTCATGTGGTTTAGTCAGTTCATACTATATGATTGCATATCCTCCTTTATAGCTTTATAGTCTGTTTCTATTGGGCTTTGGCTATGTAGTGGGATTTGTTAAAACTTTTTTTTAGGTATAGGTGAACATGAGAAGTTGACCTAGATGCCCATGGTGGCAGAAGACTTGCTGTAGTTTTTCTTTGTTTGAGACATGTAGTTTTACATGCGATACCTGTTTCTGAAGGCGAATTTTGTATGCCTTGAGGCGATATACGTATACATGTATGGAACTGTATGTTTATTGTTTATGAGAGATGGATCTTGGGTACTCTTTATCCAAATGCTATAACTTTTAGTTGATGATTTTTTAACTAAAGATATTTTCATAAATGGTGTTTTGGTCGGCTTTCACGTGACCCTGGAGTTTGGGGCATGACAAACAACGTCAGCCAAACTTGTTTATAACTTGACCTCTAAATTAGTTGACCAGACGCCTAAAGGAAAGACACATCATTCAATAGGTTCAACCTTCTGTTGACGATTAGAAAGTTGTCACTAATTTAGCCTACGATCAACACAAGAACACACAATCTGTCACCCCCTCGACTCCAGGGAGCGTGAACCTCACTTGATAACCTAACTTTACAAAATAAGTGGGGAAACTTCTATTTATAATAACCCAATTTACGGTTAGAACCTCCTTTAGAGAAAAACACTTGGATTTAATTTGTTTTAAAAGAAATTCCTTCCCAACAGTTCAAAAATATTCAAAGTATAATTCTTAAAAATTTCGACAAAGTCTCCTCTGTTTTTCGGATTAACCCAAAACTTACCTATCAAACTCAAATCACAATATATATATATATATATATATATATATACTCAGGCACCGCCTGGATCTTAACTCACAATCACAGTTCAAACTATCAAATAACTAACAATCACCATCTCATTACAAAGATACTCACATTCTAAGTGATATCCATTCTCATCCTTTAATTTAAATATCACCCACTTAACCAGATATTCAAGTAAGACATTTGTCCATAACTATACATCGATCAACTATAAGAATAAACTTATGTCATTCTCATATTCATTACATTTATAATTCTCCATATTTTACAAAATGATTACAGTCATTCATAGTAAAATAAAGCTCATCCTTCAATCTTTTCCTTAATCGTTCAAACATAAAAAAATATTAAACAATATACATGAGTCAAAGCTCGTAAGAGAAAGACTAAAGAAAATGCAATGCATGACTTGTGAGGTGTAAATGGCATGCTTTTGTGCAACAACTTAAAAAAACATTTTCATAACTAATTTTTAACCCACACAATTTAAATTTAAAATAGCCATTTGATGATTCTTATTCTTTACCTAAAACTTGTTAATCTTTTCTTTCAATTTCACTTCTTTAGGATCAGATTTCATTTACTTTTAATACTCAAATTCGTTTAACTCATTATTAACATTGAGTTAACTCATCAACTTTCCCATGAGGTTATTGATTCATATTTATTCATTTCCATTTAAGTTCTTCCCCATTTTATTATCATTACATGTTCTTCCAATTCTTTCATAACCTATTTGATAGAAACTTCAGAGATAATATGAGTTCATTTTAATTTCTTAATTTCAAATTTTTTGATTTTTTCACTTAGTTCTTCTTCTATTTATTTGCATCTCTTATTTTTATTGCGAGTTCTGTAGCGTGGAAACTCTGTAGAATGGTTGTACTAATAATTTATCACATATAATTTTAGCAACTTAAAATCTTCACCATAGCATTTTCTCTATTTTTTTAGGATGGCGTCCGACGCAGAACTGGCTGGGGAGCCGTGGGCAACACCGGAACCTGAAGACTCAGATCCCGAAGAAGATCTAGAAGAGGACCCAGAGGAAGAACCCGCTGAAGAGTAAGACCCAGTAGACGTGTTTTCGTTAGCATGGATGTTTCCGAATGAGTGGCCAGCTTAGGGAGAAGAAGAGGTCGAAGAAGTAGGACCAAACAAAGAACCTGATGTAGTAGGGGACGAGGCAAACTTCAGAACAGAAGATGAGGAGGGACTTGAGGATGACGACGAGAACGAGGAGCGAGCCATTGCTTTCTTTTATGATCCGTTAGAGGCACCGCCACCAGAGCCAGATGATGATGAAGCTACGAACACAGTAATCTACTAGAGCCGCGAGGACTACTGTAAAGACTATTGTGTTAGGGAATGGGTGTATGCAAGAGTATTTCCTAAAAGGATGTGGAAGAGGAAAAAGCCCAAGTCTTTTCTGAGGTACATGGGTCTGCTAAGGGTATTGGAAAGGTGCAATGAAACCACCTACCATCTGAAGGTACCACCAGGATTCAAAAAACTATTAGGGGATAGAATGGATGCAAAGTGGATGCAGCCACAGAAACCAAGGGATAGGAGAGGGATCATTAACCCGCGCAACCCAGCGATCAATTTTAACAATCCAAAAACGTACCTGGAGACACCAGTTGCCATAATCAACAGGACTCGCATAGGGCCAGAGGGCTTTTGGCATGTGAAAGTGTAGTTGCGCTGCTATAGTATCTACGAGGTGACATGGGAACGTGACTCAATTATTCATTACTTCTATCCGCATCTGCTTTAGGCCTTACCATGCTAGGCATTGTATCTTTCCTTTGTTGGATAATGTACGTGTGTTAGGTGAACTCTTGAAAACTTTATACTAGTTAGGTGTTTGGATGAAATGCAAACGTTCATTGTTAGATTTTTCATAAGCTCTCATAAACTCAAACTAAATTTTGCAATATCCTAAAACATGAAGACAATTAAGAATGGAAACAACCCCGCCAAATCTCGATACTTTTTTAGGATGGCTAATAGACAATCAAACCACTGGCAAATTAACTAACTTCTAGATAATAAAGCACTCAGAGTAGCCTAAGTTTTAGCCGAAACCACTATTAAAATCCCGCAACTTCACCCTTATTAATTTCTTTTCCTAAATCCTAGTATTAACTCTTATACCCGGTTAAAATTCTTTGCTTCTAATAACACTGGTCCTAAAAAATGCTACCCAGCAACATTCATAGGTTATCCTTCTCCACCCAATGTCTTGTTGGTAAACCTATCAGGAATTTCATCCTAGAAAATACCCTTGTCTTGAGTTTCCATTGTTGAGCCATTCCTAGATGACGACTAGTATTCACCTTTGATTATCCTTCAATACAAGTCATCATCCTTGGACTAATTCTTCAATTATAGAACTCAATGTCATTTTAAAGTCCCGAACCTTCCATATCGCCAAGACCCTCTTCCCCCAATTATTTTCCCCTAACTTTAATACTGCACCCGACTGAAGCAATTTTGTAAATTTTTGAAATCCAACATGAGGAGCTGTTGGCTGTTTGAATTGAAGTACGTTAGGTCGACATAACTTTAAGATAAATATCTAGTTTGGCTACCCGTTGCTTAAACGTATCTTTTACCAAGGTCTAGTATTGTACAAATTGACCTCGAGAACCTCCTTTTTGTAATATTCATGAAGTGCTGATCTCTTTTCTTTAATGCTCTTGAGCTTCAATTGACCTCTCAACCTGAGTCAACGGTGATTGCTTTAAACTATGACCCCTTGCCTTTGAACTATCTGGGAGTCCACCCTAAGGTATTCTAACCCCGATTACATCTCACGCTTATACCATTTGAAATCCTCAGCTAAACGCTTACCTATTCACTACCTTATGATCACCTTCTCTGAAACTAGTGAGACTGAGCTGACTATCCTCATCAAACTCCACGTATGTATTTACTGTCAATCCTCAAAGCCTTACCCCATAGGTTTGTGAGTAACAATGATCGTCTGGATATCAAGTTATTAGGCTTTGACGCTTTCACGAAAGAATAGGAAAATGCACTAGAACCTCTTAACACCTCTTCAAATCACAAGATAATGTTTCCTCAACATTACGACTTAAAGTACCATAAATGTTTGCGTTTAACGAAGTTTTAAAAGTTGAGACCCCGACTACAGGAATGGTTAAGTAAGGATTTATTCAACTGACTACACCTTTTCAAAAGAGCTAGCAAGTAGAACTATGCCATCAGTAACCTACAGTTAGGAACAACAGCTTCACATCAAGGGACTCATGACATCACTATGTGACAAAATTTAGACTTTCCCCAGATTAGTTCACAATGGACCCACAAATCCAATAATTTGAAAAGCAAAAGATTTGTACCAACAGTAGAGAAGTGAAAAATAAGAGACAACCAGGAGTATCTGGAGCCCGATGGAGAATTAGCCCTCAAACCATAATGGATCACATGACTCGATATTTGCCTCAGGCATACCTTTCATCCCATTTAATTGCCCTAAAGTAACCAACCATCGGAGAAAAATGACCCAATTAATGGAAGAGACCTCCAAAACCTGCATACCAGTACGTGAAGGACAACGACAGAAGCCAAGAGAAATGATACAATACTTGGAAAGACTGGAATAGGAACAAAAGTATATAATTATGGACTTCGTCACTAGGATTGTGAAAGATCGCATCAGGAGCATAATGACATTCGAATAATAATAGGTTGCCTCATCAAAAATCACTCACCCTCTATTGGTTAAACCTCACAACACATAGGTAGCTACAAGCAAAAGTACACCCGTAAGATCTGCACCAACATAAGTTCTCTACCATACCTAAATAAGACCCGTATCTCTGCCTGGGCAATCTAGCACCGGCTCTGAACCAACAAAAGTGTTTGCATAAAGGAAATTAAAGGAAACTCTTATCTTCGGTCCAAAGCTGCTTACAACAAACAACTCCCAAGCTAGCTTTTATAACCATCTAGGATTTTGTGTGAGCACAATACTGCGAGATTATCAATATACGAAATAGAAATAGAGAGGAACTGATTAGTTGGAATAGATCTCTGCTAATCAATAAAGTGAGACCCAAAATGCAATAATAGAACTTCATATAGAACTCAGAATAGTAGCCATGCATTGACAATCTACGGTAAAGAACGATAAAATCTCATTGAATAAGACTTTTCATACTAATAAACAGATTGAGTGTTATGCTTTCACCTTATAAGTATAACCAACTTTATCAAATAGTTCGATGACCCTTTTTTCTTTTTCTCTTCCTTAAAGATGGCGGAACAAAGACAGAACCACGAGAGCTCAGTGAAAGTAAATGGAACCAAGGAGGAAGTAGAAGTCCCGAGCTTAGCATGAATCTTGCAAGATCTAGTAACCAATTTGAATCAAACACAAGGAAAGGCACCCCAGGAAGGATCATGGTACTTACCGGACATAAGGTTACAGAATATCCCAGCACCTGAGAAGAAAACTTTTTCCCGAACAACTAAGGTTTGGATTAAGGCTACAAAGAAACAACAACCAACTGTAGGTGCTTGTTTCAGGTGCAACCAGCTAGAACATTAGGTGATGCACTATTTGATAAGAATTGGGGGAGACAATCAAGGAGGACCACTAAGAAATAACAAAAAGGTCACACGCTCAGAGCCTTACTCTCAAGTGACCGAAGGGAACAACTAAGAAAAAGGGCACCAAAATTTAAAATCTTTTATCAATGCCAAAAGCTCGATCATAAAAGATCTGAGTGCCCACTACGAAGAGAATTAAACTACAGCCACCGTTAACCAGACCAGAGCTACAAGGATCAAACGAATTTGTTGCAGCAAGAAATAAGTGGGTTAAAGAAGATCGTGTAACTTGACCAACTTGACCAACTAAAGAGCGATGAGGGGGGCATCCGCCATTCATAAGAGACAAGCTCAATAGTCTGCTTTAATTGCAATAAATACGGACATAAAAAGTTTGAATTCCCGCTACCAAAGGGAAGGAACTACAATACTCGTCAAAAGGGAACAGCCAGTTCGGGAAGGGTGATACAGCTTGACCAACAAGAGAATCAATGGGCAGAAGGTTCGTCCTCCCAAGAGAAAAAGAAGTATTCGTTGATGATTGGAGGTACGCCAAAATTTGCAAACTCTAAGATATACGCTAAATAAACTTGTTGCATTATCTCGGGAAAAGATACGCTTAAAGAACAAAGGTTTTTAGGTTAGCACTAGTCAAACAATTCTCATGCCACAAGTATGCGACGTGATCATTGAAAATTTTGTAGTGAACGGTTTATGAAATTAGTATGATTAAGCAACCATTTTTTTTCAAAATGTTGAACGTATAAATTTGACCTTGTCCACACCCTCAATAATGAACGACTCAAGTAAACAAGGACACAACTTCGAAGAGAAGAGATGCAAGTAATCATCTATAACCTTTTGCATGAAATTTCGAGGATGAAATTTATTTAAGGGGGGTGGATTATAATACCCCGGTCCGGACCCTAGTTGTAACAACTTGAGCAGTAACTACCCGTAGAGTGATCTTGCCTAAACCTTAGTATTAGGAATAGTTAGTTAACAAGATTTTAGGTCGCTAGAAGGATGGAAACCCTAACTCAACCCGAAACCCTAATTTGACTCAAAACCCCTAAAAAGACCAAATACTCAGAGGGAAATCCCTAATAGTAAAAAAAGTCTCAAGATAGCTTAAATTAAGTAAATAACATAAAATAAATAATTAAAAATCAAAATTTCTCATAATTAGGGTAAAATAATAATTTTGCCCATAATACAGCAAAAAGTCCTAAAAATTCAAAATTTGACACATGAAGACCTAAAATTAGATATTTATATACAATTAATTAATAAAAAAATAACAAAAAAATGACCAAATTTCTCTTGCATGGCCGGCACCTAGGAAATGTGCCCAAAAAGCTATTTTTTGCCTTTTTAAGCTTAAAAATGAGAAAAAAAATATATAAATTAAACATTATTTTGACCCAATATTTTTTATACAAGTAATATACAGAATAATATAATAATATAGGTCAACAAAAGTAAACAAATAATTATTTAAAGTCTCTACACAATAAATAAGTCAAAAAGTTAATTATAGTCAAACTAGCTTAATTTAGCTTAAAAATCTACACATATTTAATTAATTATTATCAAAATTATGATAAATCATGGAAAGACTAAATTAACTATAGACACATTAATATAATAGGTTTTAGTAGGTTTAGATACCCAAAAGGTATATAAAATTAATATCTTATGTATTTTCTTTTACAAAATGGTATCAAAACTCAATTTAAACCCTAATTAAATGCAACACTAGATTTGAGCCACCCAAACCTGACCTAGAAGACTTTTCACCTGCCAAATCTGAAAATATATCTCTTAGATAGCCTATTGTCACCCCATGCAACCAATATAAATTTAGAAAAATTTAAAATAAATCTTATAAGCAATAATTACATCTCCATTATAATTTTGCTATAAAAATATACCAACCCTCCTATTCTCTACTTCATTTTTGGCAATAAGGAGAGAGAGAGAGACCAAAATGTTGAGTGCTGTTGAAGTTCTTCAAGTGTTGAGAAGAAAAGAAGAAGAAAGAAGAAAGAGGGAAGGAAGAAAGGTTTAAGGTGTGAGCATTAAAGCTAAGTCCGTAGCTCCTATAATCTTTTGAGCATCAAATAATGTAAGTAAATCCCCTAAAACCTGCTATAATACTCTCATGACATAGCTTTCAATCCATCTCTATAAGCAACCCTAAAAAAACAAAACGAAGATTAACTCAAAAAGGCATCGTAGGTATGGATAGTAGACTGGTTGTGTATAATCAAGCTTTGTATGTGTATATTTTTTAGTTTTATGGCTTGTGTATATTCTGGAGTTTTGGTTTGTATGAGTATATGACATGCATGAAAACAAAATACATAAAAAATAAACACAACATGAGCTAAGCTATCAAAACCCTAAATAACTTGACTTTCTAGGCTTACCAACTTTCTGCCACGAACTTTAAAACACCATAACTAATTTTAGAAAAATGATCAAAACATAATATTTATGTCCAGACCTATTTTTTTGAGTTCTCTTTCATATGAAATTATTTTGAAGTGATTTCGTTTAGTAGAACTCCAGATATACAATTTTTCCGGAAGAGTGTCATATTTTGTACACTCTTAATTGCAAACCTAAAAACCCTAACTTAAAGTAAGAACCGAGCTTGGGTCGAAACATAAAACTTATATAGGACATGTTTATCTCACTATCCACCAAAAAGGAACAAAAAATATGAAGTCGTGATAGGTCAAAACCTTTCCCAAATTCATTGTTGAGATTTAGTGACTAATAGAGCCCTCTGTCACACATTTTTGTGAGACAAAAAACATAAGTTTTTAGTAGTCAAATCCAAGAGTGGTAAACATGAAAAATGTAGCTCATATATTAAAAGAAATAATGAGAAACTATCAGCCCAAAATACCCTCGGTTGGTACCCAAAAGGTTTTGAGTATTCTCTGTTGAAAACCTGTTCTGCAGATCCTTTTTAGGATGATTGAACCCTTTTTATAAATTGGTCAAAATCACTAAATTTTTTCTAGACAACTTGCCCTAGAACAAACCATGAAACTTGTAGGGGACACCTTAAAATAAAATCTCCCCAAAAATTAGACCCATATCCCTAGAATTGATGCCCCAAAATCATGGCCAACAGATGCCCAAATTCTTCATTTTTCTATGTAAAATATTGAATGGTTTTCACTTAAATAAAATAAATGACCTTTTTTCCTAGGATCTGACCTTAGTGTTAAATATGAAAATTGTAAAAAATATTTTTATCTAATTAGTGTTCAAAAATCAAAAATTAAATCCATGTCTAGATATCTCAAACACTATCACAACTTTAAAATTGGCGATTAAACACTTACTTAAATTTGGCTAAGTACATGAGTGGCATGTTTCTTTATGGAACTTGAGTATGTGGACTTTATATGAACTTTGTGAGCAATTGGTGTGTGAAAATGATAATTTTGATAAAATGAACTCATGTCGATAGTTCGATTCTAAGTCACATAAATTATGGTTATGCTTCACATGCTTATACTTGATGCTTTAGTAAGTTGTATCATGTGCCATATCGTGTTTATATGCTATGCTATAATTAATTGCACACGAAAAGTATATTGCACATCATGAGCATTTTTACATTTCATCTTGGGTTATCATAGTCCTTTTTGTACCTTTCATTTTGGGTTAGGTCATTTGGAAATCATTCTTTATGTGACTTTAGATCTAGGGCATCCCTGGTTGCCATATTTGAAAATGAAGTGGGATAATATTTATTTTAAAAAGAGGGATTATGCACCATGGGTTTGTCACTAGCTTTAATTAGACTTTGGGTTGATACCTAACGAGTATCCTGGTCCTTAAGGTGGGATCGGTTAGCCTAGGATAAGGAAAGGTAAAATTGGATAAAGGTCAGTCCCTACACCGTTGTCATTGCGTAAAATGGCTAAGGCATATAGCCAAGATGAGGGTTTACCTTTTGCAACGAGGCGAGGATAGATTCGGTGATCAATATACCATTAAGTCTACTCTGCAATTCCCGACGTGGAATTTATGATATTATTTTGGAAGTATGTAGGGTTAGGCGATTGCATTGCATTCATCTGCATCACGCACTCGCACAATTGTTCTTATATATGCTTGCCTTGTTGAAGATGATAAATCGTCTGTCTCTTTGCCCTTAAATTTGTATTGGGTACTATACGATATGTATTGTAGGATATTTTGTTGTGAGTTTGTTAGACGATTTAGAGAATTTGCTTCTAAGCTTCGACTCGTGGCATTCGTGCCATAGGTGAAGAAGATGAACCATTTGAGGATGACGTGTTTGTTGAAGAAGAAGACTTCGAGGAAGGGGGAAGAGTGGCAAGAGCCAGCCAACCCCAATAGTGCCGCTTGAAGATGTAGGATATTCTCTTTTTGATCTTTTGTTCAGTTTTTCACAGATATATTGTAACTTTTGTTGAATTTTCTCGATGACTGTAATCATTAAGTATTATGAACAAATTCTAAATCGTTAATGATGTAGTAATTATCATATGTAAATATGAATGCGCGGCTATAATATCTCCCTTATTTATAGTTACGTATGTTTCGACGTGACCGGAGGACGGGGCGTCACATACCTCTTTTGCTTGCGTAATAAGTTGGGTGTCTTAAGCTTGAGTTTGTCTGTTGTCTTTCACATTCCTTCTGTCGTTATGAACTTTTTCTCCCTAATTTTTCAGATGGGTGGGTTATCTTTGAGTTAGTCTGGTGAAGTTTTAATTCTATCGTATGGCGGTGTCGCGAGTCCCTTGGTGCAAAGCTGTCGTTTATAATCGTAGATTGTTGAAGGCATAGTTCCATTCGTTGGTACCTTTGAAAATATGTGGTTAGTCAAGTAATCCCTTTTCCGTTCTTGTAGTTGGGGGTTTTGATCTTCAGAACTTGTTAAACGCAGACGTCGGTAGACGTTCCAAGCCGTAATACCAAGAAAAGAACTACTTCATGAGTCGAAGAGGTGTTAGGAGGTTCTCGTGCAACGTCTAAGTTTTTCATGAAAGCGCTAAATCCTAATGGCATAGTATCCTAATGACTGTCGCTACTCACTGATCTACTAGGCAAGGTTTTGAAGGTCAACCGAGGTTTATGAAAACATGCATAGGGTTTAATAAAGATGGTTAATTCGAATTTTCCAGTCTCAAGGGAAGCAATTTTAGAGCGATGAGCGGTTAAATGTTTAGGCAAGGATTTTGAATGATGTACTAGGTTGCACCAAATATAGATAAGAATAAAGCGGCTAAGGGAAGGCAAACAAGTCCCTTTCTGAGATTTATTGGGAAAATTCCAAGATGGTTCAAAAGATGGATCGAGAGAGGGAAAAGGTCATGTTTAGAGCAATCACCATTGATTCAATTCAAGAGGTCATTTGAGGGTCAACTGCACGTGGGACAGGGGATTAATGATAAACGAGCATACTTAAAAGAATGTTCTCGAGACCAATCAGCTACAATCAGGTCTTGATGAAGGTATGATGAGCGATAGGTAGCCAAAGTAGATATTTTTCCTAAAGTTACGTTGACTTATCGCACTTTAATTCAAGTATCCAAGCCTACTTTCTAGGTTGGGACTTCAAGAATTCATAAAATTACTTTAGTCGGGTGCAGTATTGAAGTCGTGGGAAAACGAATAGTGGCAGAGGATCTTGTCAATGTCGAATATTCGGGGCTAAAGGAATTGTCTCCACAAATAAAAAGTTAGTTCAAGGATGATAACTTGAATCGAAGGACAATCAATGTAATACTTGTCATTATCTAGGCGTAGCTCAACAATGAAAACTCGAAGACAAAGGTATTATTTTAAGATTGAATTTTCCAATAGGGTTACTAACAAGACTTAGGTATAGAAGGGTCACTGACAAACGACACTAGATGGTATTATTGAGGGCCGACATGTTAGGAGGAAGGGCACACAAAGGAACTTCAACTGGGTGCAAAAGCTAACACAAAGGATTAGGGTAAGTGAGAAAGAAACTTATAAGGATGAAGTTGTGGGGGTCTACCGGTGGCTCTCGTAATGCTTGGGCTAGCTCGGGTGCTTCATCATCTAGGGGTTTGATAACTTATCGGGGGTTCGATCGTCTACAGCCATCCTTAGAATAAAATAAAGGAGAGCATTATGATTTGGGGGTTGTTTCAGTTCTTGATTGTTTCAATGTTTTGGGTTCTTGTAGAGTTAAATTTGAGATCATAACATAACTTGTAGAGATCTTTGATACAAGCACTTACATTTTCATATCTTTCAATCTCGGGTACATAGTTAATACAAGGTTTATAAAAGTTCACAAAGCACATACAACACCTACGAATGGAAAAGATACAACACCTAGCATGCTAGAGCCTAACTAGAACAGATGCGGGTAGAAATGGCAGATAACTGTCTCACGATCACAAATCACCTCATAGATGCCGTAGCAACACCACTACATCTTGACATGCCACATGTTAGTTGGTCCCCTGCGAACCCTACTAGTAATTGCAACTAGATTCTCCTAGTACATCTCCAGATTGTTGAAGTCGATCATCGTGTTGCGTGGGCTGATTATTCCTTTCTCGTCTCTCGGCCTTTGTGTCTAGAGCCATTTAGCGTCCAACATATCTTCAAGCCATTCTTTATACCCTGGTGGAACCTTCAAATAGAATACGGTCTCGCTACCTACCTAAAACTCTCAAGGGACCCATGAAATGAGTAGATTTGGGTTTTCTCCATTCGCACAACGTTCCTAAGCAGACTCTAGCATATTTTCACTCCCTAACTTTGTAGTCTTGGTGATACTCCTAGTGACTTCAATCGGCGGTGGTCTTTGCGACCTCATCTTCGTCGAATTTTTGTGGGGGTGCCCCAGCAGGTCGTAAGAAATAGCAATTTCCCCTTCTTTTTCTTCATCATCTCCTTATCTGCCTCCTCTGCTTCTGCTTCTTCATTAACTTTCCAATCTTCTAGAAGGATCCACATCAAAGGGATAGCGTCAATCAGGTCTTGCTTCTCAATGGGTGTTTCTTTTAGGCCCAAGTCTTCTGATTCAGACGCTGACCACATTCTCCCCTCAGGTTCTGCGTCGGATGCCGTCCTAAGAGAAGAGAAGACTAGGAAGAGGAACCGAGGGTAAGGATTTTAAGTTATTAGAATTGTAACTGATAAATCTATAATATACACACTCTACAATATAAAACTCGTAGTCTTCCATAACCTAAGGTCTGAAAGTTCATTAAACCTAGGTTTTGATACCATCTGTGACACCCCGACTTCTGGGCAGGTTAGGACATACATAAGTATAAATAAGAAAAATTTTAACCATTCATTCATAGATAATAAAGTTCATAATTTGCATAAATAAGCTTAAAGCTTGGCAAAACATCAGAATTAGAATGGTTATTACAATCATCCAGCATAAAAAACAAGCATCATGGATTAATAGATGGAAATGAAAAGTAATCTACTGCTACCCGGGAGCTGTGTCAAACTCTTGGGGTTCCTCGTACCCTCCTTCCCAATGTTCGGACTCTTTGTTGAATTTTGCTTCTTCTAGAGCTTGTTATCCACCTGTGGCGTAAACGCCGTCAGTCGAAGCTTAGAAGTAAAACACTCCAAACTTCCTAACCAGATCTCACAACACAAATTCATCACAACACATATCATCCAATACTTTAAATAGTTGTAAATCAAGAGGCAATCAAGAGTTAAAATATACAGCATAATGAGCAAGTTATTACAAAGATACCGGGATATGAAAGAGTGATAGTGCAATGTAGTGCAGAATTCCCAACCCAACTTACACCTAAAGAAATAACATGAATTCCACGTTGGGAATTACAAGAGTAGATGTAATGGGTAATTGATCACCAAATCTATCCACAGGCCTCGTTGTGAATAGTAAATGCATCATCGGGTTTCATGTCACAACTATTTTTACTTAAGGGCAGCAGCGTGGGGAAGGGTCACATTCTCCGGACCAGTAAAAATCAATTCATGCACTTATCCAAATAACCCACCTTAAGATTCGGGATGCTCGCGGTGTCAACCCAAAGTCCAAGCTATCAAGGGCGGGATGCTAGCGACGAACTTATAGCGCCCAATAAATTTCCATCATAAACAATTTTCATACATCAGGATGTACCCAGGGTGTATACTAGGAATATATCCCAAAACGTTTTATAATAGCAGCAACAAGGACGCCCTAGACTTAGAACCAAGGAAACGACAACTCGAATGCATCCATACCCACAACGGTATGATGGATTCCAACATGTCATGAATGTAAGGATAATAATGCTCATGGTGGTACGATATGCATCTCAAGGTACAACTACTTATAGTATGGTATATAATAGGCATAGCAAGATACAAACTAACATAGCATAAAGTACCACAAGTTGGAGCATGAGATACAACTCTCAAAGCACGATTCATGTCATGCTCCAAACTCTAGGCCACGTGAAACACTCATAAACAACTAAACATGACACTCAACCTGAGAATACACTCTCGATTAAAACCATACATGCATTGTATATAAACACCAAACGGCAACATTACATGGCTCCAACGCCTGAAAAACATGTTATAAGCATACATGTAACAGAAAGACAAAAAGGAAGACTATAACTCTTTCGCTCCCAACCAGCAACCCTGAATCAGTGCGCGCGATCGGTACCTGAAAACATTTTATCCCACACCATGAGCCAAAGCTCAGCAGAAACTAGACAAGCATGCAATATAAACAAAACATGCTAGGAAATCGAAGTGTAGGTTTAGACTCTCTTTCAAGCCTTAAAAACAGTTTCACATGCAAGGGAAAGCGAGGATACAAACCACGTTTTGACTCACTCACAAGAGCCTTGAAAATAGTTAAAAAGGGGTTTTTAGATCGCGATTCAAACAACTCTTAAAACAGTTTGAAAACTGGTATATCCGTCTCATAATGCAATTCATGCAATCCATGTATCTTTTTGGACTTTCACCGATGGACCGTAGCCCCCATTAATGCATCTTTACAGACTTCACCGAGGGACCGTAGCCCTATTGAATACCTCTTTACGGACTTGCATCGAGGGGCCGTAGCCCTATCAAATGCTTATTTACGGACTTTCACCGAAGGGTCGTAACCCTAACGTAATCTTCTCAGACTTTAACCGAAGGGTCGTAACCCTAACATAATCACTGTCAACCAGAGCTAACATAACCATCTATCTCATTCCATACAACTATGCATAACCTCATCAGAATTTAACTGCATAAAATCACGTACTATCACTATGCATCACAAACCACGTCACCTGCTACACACGTGACTCACATAAACCTGCACCCATGCAACATGCACTATATGCGTTCGTTCCTTAAATTCCACATCCACATGTCTATAAAACTCAGGGTCTTAAAGCATATACCACATTACACATAATGCCATTGAAAGCCATGTAAATCACATTACATAATCCATGCATGAATAAATTACAGTTATAACATGCATAAGCCCGTTATAAAAGGACATAACTACATATAACCACCAAGCCTAGCCCAAAGGCCAACTAAAAACCCAAAAGCCTCACGGTTCACAACCCAAGACTCTTCCCGAAGGAACCACGGGCCCAAACACTCAACACATAACAAACATCCACATCTCAACAACTTATCATCCCTGAGGATGGCATCATCACGAACACACGAGGTTACCACACAACCCTTGAAACCACGACACAACCAACCAAACCCTAAAAAGAATCCACAGGTATTTGAATCAACTAATTCTCATAAATTATTCAATTGAATACCATAGGACCCCAATTAAAAATAAAAACCCAACCATCGAACCACCATTACACACCCCAGCACTTCAGTCGATTGGACCCAACCCCTAGTCGACTGAACAACACACTGGAAACCACCAAAACGCCTCACGCACGGTTCAGTCGACTGAACCCATAGGTTCGGTCAACCGAACCCTAAAACCAAGATCCAGTCGACAGAACCCATAGGTTCGATCGACTGAACTCACCTAGAAACCATTTTTAAGCTACGGGTTCAGCCCTTTAAACCTCGAATCGAAGCCTCCAAATTCCAAATCAACACCCGTGAACCTCCACACGCCTAGGCCTAACACCAAGACCTCAAAAGAAACTCCTGAGACCCGATTCCATCCACGAAATCGACGAAAAATAGGTTTTTAAACCTAAAAACCTAACTTGATTCAGACTTAGATGTACAGCAATCTAACCGGTAAAAAGACACCCGATTACCCATAGCACCCTTATAAAACATACAGGTCTAGAATCCTACCTCGATGAGTTCAAAACTCGATGCTTCGATCCTCGTGCAAAATCGAGCTTCACTAGAATCAAATTCAGACCGGATGGTTGCGTAGCCCACCGTGCCAAAAGTAAGGATCTACTGTTGGATCGTTGAAAATTGAGCCTTGGGCTCCCGAGAACTTAGAGAGAAGGCAGAGAGAAAACAAGAAGCTTACTGGAAAAGTTTTGAAAAATATCTTTATGAAAATATCTAACTACAGATATTTATAGGCCTCTAAAGTATATTTTTTCGAAAATTTTTGAGATTCGCACCATAATGGTCCATGGCCCCGGGAACCTACCCCGCATGCATATTTAAGCTCGACCATGTATTAAAAGCAGTAAAAATATGCTCAAATAAAAACATGTAACGCATGTCCGAAAACGCCAAAAAATAAAATGGGCTAGGGTTTCACAACTCTACCCCCCTTAAAGAAATTTCACCCCTGAAATTCAACTCAAGGTCAAAACAACAAATCGTTGATCGAAACCGACACAGACACACGAGATGGTTAGCCAAACCATTCCTAGGATATAGTCAAACAAGATCAGGCATCCTAAACCATGGTAAACTATCTCAAAGACTCGGGATCTACAACACTCCCGACCTCACAACCTCACAACCTCACAAACCACTGCCTCACCATAGCACACCATCTACGGGATCCATAACCAACATCGAACAGATGCAATGATGAACTGGCCCATAGCCTACAAACTCAGAAAATACCTCTTCTCGCGGGATCCATATCAGTATCCTCCGGCATGACACGTGCCCTCAAAAAATCGCGAGCTGTAAGAGAATACACTCGGGGCAACCCCACTATGTCCTGTCCGCTAGAACTCGGCACCGACTAAACTAAAGCACCCCCACCTGTCGTTGCTCGGGAAGTCTGACTGCTGGGTGCTGCAGTCGGTCCCGCACATACGAACCATCTAGTGTGCCCACTGTACGCGGCGCACTCTCCCTCTGGGGACAGTTCCTGTGAATATGTTTGTGCTGGCCGCATCCATAGCAAATAAGTTCGCTCCCTTGTGACTGACTCCATGAACCCTGGGACTGCCTCGGCTGTGGGCACTCTGACACACGATGCCCCAGCTGCCTGCACTAATAGCAAATCAACTCCTTCTACTCTAGCCTCCCAGATGAAGCTACTAATGGTGCTGGTGCTGAAAACTGTTGTGGTAACCCAAATGGGTGAAAACTAGTACCAGAAGACCTCTGCTTCTTACTGGAACGTCCACCTGTTTGTGCCTCCGTCCCACTATGTGGTGTCTTGGACCCCCTCGAAGCCCGAATCTCAATCATGGTGTTCTCCACCCTCGCTGCTGCCTCTACCAGCTCTGTGAACACCCAAAGTCCCAGCGCAACCACACGCTCCCTGATCGCCGGCCTCAAGCCCCGCTCAAACCCCATGGAACGCAACTCATCTGTGCACACCAACTCTGGAGCAAATCGAGACAAGCTCGTAAACCTGGCCTCATACTGCATGATGTCCATGGCCCCCTAGGTAAGAGTATAGAACTCCTCCCTATACAAATCCCTCTGCGAAGCTGGGAAGTATTTCTCCAGAAATACTCCTGAAAAGGCTGCCCAAGTAACTCCTGCAATAGTCCTGGCATATTTTCACCAAGCGTGAGCAGTACCCCTCAACTGGAAGGTAGCAAAAGATACCCGTAACTCATCCTCCACAATCTATAGTGTGTCATGGATCCGTGTCACCAACTCCAGCCACTTCATCCCCACAATAGGATCAGGATCTCCAACAAAAGTAGGCAGATCCATGCGCCTAAACTCCCGCATCGCTACTGTAGCCCTCACCTCAGGTACTCCCCTTCTCTCCTGATCGGTTTCACCTGTAACGCTCTCAACCAACTGGCCGATGGAACCCACCAGCGCACTCACCAACTCTACCATGTCAACAGGTCCTTGGGTAGCATTTACATCCCCCGCATCAGGGATAGGAACATCCCCTTGGCCAACAGCACAGCCACAGCCTCGACCACGGCCTTGCCCTTGTAGCACAGACATCACGTCTATATGAAAAAGATAGAACGTGAGATGCAGCACATAGCATAAACCGCAGAAGCATGCTGACACATAAGCACATAGGTTCATGCTAAACAATTCCACATATACCGAGGAGAACCAACAAGAATGATACATCAATCTGGATAACCTACTCAGATTCCCTGCTAGAAATCACGTCAGCTA
>JAOTRH010486392.1:0-24777 GCA_034768845.1 Heliamphora exappendiculata
GCTTGTTGCTAAAGGGTTCACTCAGAAAGAAGGGATCGATTATGAGGAAACCTTTTCGCCAGTAGCCATGCTTAAGTCTATTCGGATTCTCTTATCCATTGTTGCTCATTTCGATTACGAAATCTGGCAAATAAACGTCATGACAGCTTTTGCTTAATGAAAGTCTTAACGAGTGTATCTATATGATACAACTAGATGAATTCAATACAAAGGGCCAGTAACACATGTTGTGTAAGCTTAAGAGATCTATTTATAGACTTAAACAAGCATCAAGGTCTTAGAGCACTCAGTTTGATCAAACTATAAAATCTTATGGTTTTGATCAAAGTCTGGATGAGTTCCGTGTGTACAAGAAACTTGACGGAAACGTGGTAATCTTCTTAGTACTTTATGTAGATGATATCTTACTCATCAGAAATGCTGTGGTTACATTATTTATAGTTAAAGTATGATTATCTAGGCAGTTCGATATGAAGAATTTAGGAGAAGCCAGTCACATCCTTGGTATCAAGCTTATGCGAGATTAGAAATAAAGGATGTTGGGCTTATCACAAACAAAGCATATCGATGATATCCTAGCTCGTCTTAGCATGCAGGATTTCAAGAAAGGATTTCTCCCTTTCAGTCATAGAATCACTCTATTCAAGAATCAGTGTCCTAAGACACCTGATGAGATAGAAAAGATAAAGACGGTTTTTTATGCTTCGGCAGTAGGAAGCCTCATGTATGTTTTGCTTTTCACTAGACCCGACATCTACTTTGCCGTTGGCATGGTTAACAGATATCAGTCGAACCCAGGGTAGGAGTATTGGACTGCGGTAAAGAATATATAATCAAGTACCTGAAAAGGACTAAAGATTATATGTTGGTTTACCAGGCAGACAATTTAGTATCTTTGGGGTACAAAGACTTAGATTTTCAATCAGACATAGAGCTTGCATCAGGAGACTTTGCATATCCTTTTACAAAGAGTTTACCGACTAAGATTTTTGATAGTCATGTAGAGGATATGGGAGTCAGATGTATTGTAGCATGATTTTGAGTATAAGTGGGAGATTGTTCTGGTTGGTATACTGAAAATCCTATTTTTAGTATTTAATTTTATTTTAATAAAATTAATTTTTCATTTTATGAGAATTTTTATGAGCAATGTATGTGTATCATTTCTTTAATGTTATGCATGCATGTGCGATATTCTGTATCGTATTTAATCTAATGTGTAGAGTACGACTTACACATAGAAGATCAGATTTTAGGTTCTTCCAGAATATAAGTTTTATGTTCACAATTTAGATGGAAATGGGCATGCCATCGGTACGACTGTAGCACAGAGTTTTAGTAGGCCTATCCTGGTTACAGGGAACAGATAATAGTGTCGTCTATTATTCCAACTCTTTGTGCTAGTACACTTTGTGTGTATTGAACGGGACATTTGGGGTAATTAATTTTATACTAACTATATAAATTAATTTACACCATAAAGTTATTATGAATAGTGCTTACCCTCTTAATCCTTAAATAATTATTGATTTGTTTATATTTAATATTCGTTGTTTTGATTCATTAAATGGTGTGATCTTATATGGGTCTATATTTTCGATGAGTTAGATAGCAGTATTATTTATATGGAAAATATTAATTATTGGCGGAATCCACGTTCTGAAAGATCGGGATTGACGATACCCCCTTAAAGAAACTTATAAGTTTTGATCAGGCCAAACTCTACAGGTGGATTTGATTATCTGGCGGTCAAATAAGTTAAGCGAAAAGGGTTAAGGAATATCAAGATGCCGATTAAATTAAATTATCAGTAATTAAATTTAATTAGAGGGTATCGAGAATCTTAACGTAGAGAGAAATGGTAAACACTTAATAACAAGAGCTGAATACCAGAAAATCTTGAGATTATGGTCAGAGTGCAATTATACTTTTTTAGTGGTGTGAACTGTAATTTAATATTTTATGAAAATTGCGCAAACCGCTGTGTCTTTTCATAATTGCAGAAATCGCTGATAGGTGTCTGCGTTCCACTAGAAGTCTTACTCATAATTACTCTCCTAGTCTCTATTGTAACCCTATATATATGCGGATAGGCTGAACTAGTTTTATATAATTGATATAGCATATTTTGTCTTTCATGACTAAATATATCTGGGTTCTACCGGTATAAGTTCTCTATAGTCCGTAACCCACACTACGTTTGAGAATCGCGTAAGGGAATACAGTAGAAGATCTGACTGGAGTTTCAATACAGAATCAAATCGTAGTTGAAGAATCGATAGACAAAAGGTATTCACCTAAATTAACTTTGGTTGCACGGGTTTTATTTTAATCGTTCGACGTCAAAAATTTTATTTGGAGCCCGTTTTGGTGTTTTCTCGTTTAGTTAATTTTTTTATCGAAAATCGTTTGTAAAAATAATAATCTTGGTAGTATTACCTCCAACAGAGGTATCATACCAAGATGTGACAAATTCCAGCCCTAGTTTTGATGAACCAGATGAACCAAACGTGACATATTCATAAACAAGCCTTGTTTTGAGAAATCTAAGTAGCTAAGAGTAAACAAACCAAGATTTAAGATCTAAGCACAAAAACAAACCACCAATTGAAACCTTAGGTTCGTTGTGAGAAACACACGAAATATGGTGCAACTGACGAAACCCTAGATCTGGTGGGGAAGACGATCTCACAATCACAACACAAATAAAATCTCAATTTGGTAGACAATGCATGTGAGAAACATCAAGAGCAAAGGGCAAAGCATGCATTCATATCCAAAAATTGGGAACTAAAACCTTAGAAGAGAAAAAACTAGCGAATCTGTATAAGAGAGGAAGAGATTCGAACTTACCTTTGTGGGGAAGACATGAATTCGAAGCCTAAATCAAGATCTTGAAGAGAAATCGCACTCAAGGGAGAGAAGCATCGAGAGGGTTGTGCGAATGAAATGGGGAAAGGACATAAGAAAGTCAAGAGCCCTATTTTGTTTTTAATTTCTGTTACACGACACTTCGCTCGAGCGCACAGAGGGCCGCTCGAGCGGTTATAGGGCAGAGGACTAGGTCGTTCGAGTGGACAATTTGAAGTTAAACCAAGTAAGGTCCCAATGTATGTCTATTGAAGATGTACGGAAACTCCCCTTCACAAAGAACTGTATATAAAAAAAATATGCTTTATTATGCGGTTGTCATACTAATGCGAACGAAAAGACAAGGTTCGCATAGGTAGCCATTTTTATTAGCATGAAAGAACAATTGCATAAATAGAGGCTAACACACTAAACTGAACGAGAAAGTATGGTTCATATCGGTAGCCATTTCCACAAGTCAAAAAGTGTAGCGTCACCAACGGCTTTCACACTATAACGAACAAGAAAGTAAGATTCGTATAGGTAGCCATTTTTGTAAGCATTATATAGCACAAATAATTTTGAATGAGAGCAGAGCAGTTGATAGTTATCAAATGGAGGTGATTATAGACATCAACATCAACAATGGGATTCGACTGTAGCGATCAATCAAATAGTGTTTCTTACGCCAAATCAAGTTTGTGTCACATGTATATTTAATCGCACTTACAGTAATCATTATATGAAAATTTATCTCAATGATTCACAATAAACTTATTCTAAAGTCTTCCTGATACAATCCTTTAGAAAATATTTTAAGATGTTTCACACAGGATTAAACCACAAGACCGAATTAAAAGTACAGTTGTAGAGAGAGCAAACTGCGAATAGCAAAACAAAAACAAAAAAAAACACATTTTTTAAATTCAAAATGCCAATTCCAATGGATATCCGACGAAATTCAAACCGAAGTACTTTAAGAGGTTTTGTCAACAAACTAGCCAGTTGCCTTTCAGTGTCATTGTACTCAAAAGTGATAATGTTATCCTCAACTAACTGGTAAATGAAATGATGTCTAATGTCAATATGCTTAGTCCTAGAGTTTTGAACCGAATTTTTTAAAATGTTTATAGCACTTGTGTTATCACAGTAGATAACAACCGACTCTTGGTCAAAACCATAATCAGACAACATTTGTTTCTTCCAAAGCAATTGAGTACAACAACTGCCAGCAGCAATATACTCAGTGTCGACAGTGGATAAGGATATAACATTCTATTTCTTACTATGCCAAGGCACCAAATTGTTACCGATATAGAAGCAGCCTCATAATGTGCTTTTTCTGTCATCTACAGATCCAGGCGAATCAACATCAGAAAAACCTGCAATGTTAGAATTAGTATCTTTGGAGAATCAAATTCCAAACTCAATAGTGGAATTCACATATCGAATGATTCTTTTAACAGTAGTTAAATGTGATTCCTTAGGATTGACTGATAGCGTGCACAAATACCAACACTAAAAGTAATGTCTGATCTACTGGATGTAAATTTAATAGACTCCCAATCATACTTCTAAACATGGTTTGATCAACACTTTGAACTTTTTCATCTTTTGACAGTTTCACAGATGTACTCATAGGGGTTCGAATGAGTTTAGTAGATTCCAACTTAAACCTCTTAACTAGGCCGTTAGTATATTTGACTATGAGATAAAAATCCCATCGTCAGGCTGATTAATCGATAAACCTAGGAAGTAGTTTAGTTCACCTACTATACTTATTTCAAATTCCTTATGCATGCATTTAGAGAAAGAAAGAACAAGAGATTCACAAATAGAACCAAACACAATATCATCAACATATATCTATGAAACTAAAATATCTTTCTTATCCTTTTAAATGAAAAAAGTCTTATCCACACTTCCTCTAATGAAATCATAGTTAACTAGGAAGGTAGTTAGACGTTCATACCATGCTTGGGTGGCTTGTTTTAGCCCATTCAAAGCTCTTTTGAGCTTGTATAAATGATCAAGATAGTATAGATCCTCAAAGCCTTTAGACTGTTCAACATAGGCCACTTCTTTCAACTGGCCATTTAAAAAGGCACATTTCACATCCATCTGATACAATTTGAAATTCAAAAAATAAGCCACGGCAAGAACAATATGAATAGACTCTAATCTAACCACAAGTGCAAAGGTCTGGTCAAAATCTATTCCTTCTACTTGTCTGTATCCTTGTGTCAAAATCTAATCTAGTCTTTGAGCCAGACGAACTTCCAACATATCCTAACCCTGTTCGGTTAGAAGCTACTTTCTAGACACTCAGAATTTCTTCCAAACTTAGGGATCTTGCATTTAATTTCTTGAGAGCAGTATTAGCAGTTAACAGTTTAGATTCCAACTCTTTCATTCTTGCCTCACTTGCCTCAAGTAGGGACTTAAAATTTGTTGAGTCTTGTAATTCTAACTCAAGTTCAGAAACTTTAGATTTGAGTGAATGGCATGGCTCAATAAGTTCATTTCTTTATTTGTTAGAATTGACCAGTTTCTTAGTCATTTTAGATTTAAAAATTTTCAATTGAGAAACAATATCCTGAGACTCAGTCAGTTCTAATTTAATACATTCATTTTCCTTTTCCAAGGTTTTAACTTTCAGTGACAGCTTAGTGATAACTTTTTTCATTTTGTAACTTTCTTTGTGAAGTTTATCATAAGCCCATTGAAGATTTTTCTCATTCCTATATTCAGATTCAGAACCTGAATTTGGCTCCTATTTTCCAAAGTGACTGTGAGAGGCATGTGATTTATGATCAGAATGTTCAGACTTGCCTAATCCAATAGAAGCAATAAAGGCAACAAACTTACATTCTTGATTCTTTGGTTTGGACTCAGTTTCATCATTAGATGACTCAATTTCATCATCTCATGTCACAATAAACACCTTTTCTTTCTTTTTCTGTTTGTTTGGACAATTCTGCGCAATGTGTCCATACCCTTAACACTCGAAGCACTGTATACTCTAGATTTGAACTTAGCATTCTTATTTTAATCACCAAACTTTTCAGATTTTAACTTGAGATTAGGTTTTTTTATTTAAAACAAAATTTTTAGCTTTTTCACAATAAGCGCCATAACCTCATGGTCAAATTACGCCTCATCATCTGAAGACTCTAAATCAACCTTAGAAGATTTTAAAGTAACACCTTTTGATATTTTAGGTTGATGTAGAGTTGATTCAAAGGTCTGAAGATTTCCAACAAATTGTTTAACTTTTAAAGAAGCAATGCCCTTACTTTCTTTAATGGTAGTAACCTTTGGTTGGAATCGTTCAGGTAGTGATCGTAAGAATTTTCGAACAATGCGAGATTCAAAAATTGTTTCACCAAATATAAAGCTGAAATTCACAATGTCACTCAACTTGGCATAAAATTCGTCAGAGATCTCATTATCTTCCATTCGAAAGGTTTTAAAACTAGTAGTGAGCCTTTGAAGTTTAGAGATTTTAATAGTTGAAGTGCCCTCATGTGTGACTTCAAGGATATTCCATGCATCTTTAACGATTTCACATGTGCATATACGTTTGAACTCTTTTGGTGTGACACCGCTAAAAATTGCATTGATAGCCTTGCTATTCTAGTCTGCTTCATCTAAATCCTTTTTCTCCTATTATTCAGTAGATTTTAAAATAGTATTTTCACCAAATTTAACAGTAGGAGGGGTATAGCCAATTACTACAATTATCCAAACCCTTTTATTGATAGACTTAAGGGACGCCCTCGTATGTGCTTTTCAATAGGGATAGGGGTAGTTTTTTCCATCTAACAATGGGTGTCATACGATTGAGTTTCCTTTTTTAGAAATTTTCATGTTTGGGATTGATTAGTGTTGGAGAAATATTACACAATATATGCTCGGTGGTTCAGAAAATACATGTTTATTAACTTTCAACGATTACAATAAACTGAATTTACAGAAAATAAAAATGCAAAAAATAATATGGAAAAAAAATACGCAAACCGAGTCCTACAAACACAGTTTTCTTAAAAATGATTCACTGCCTACTAAGGGTGTTGTAGGTATCTCCACCGGCGTTACTCTCCCAAGATAAAACGGTTAACCCGAACGTTGGAACACCTCTAAAGATCGGCTACTCAAACGTCTCGTCTGTCTTTCTCTCTCTCACAACTTGTAATTATAATCTGGTCTCTCTCTTTTTCTCCTCTATTTTCCCTATTTACTCACTTCTATCCCACACCTTTGCAGAATACTAGAAGAGGTCTTATATAGAACTTCTCTCAAGGAGGGTTACGAAAGAAATGAATAAGAAAATCAATTGCCAATTGAATGGCCAATTAAACTGCCAATTGAATTCATAAATCAATTCTAGAATAATGACCAATTGAATTCAATATTTCTAACAATTAGGATGGAAAACTTTTGTTTGAAAAAACAAAAACCTGTTCTGATACCAATTGAAAAATATGATTTTTTTTTCTGTTTAATAGAAAATAATATTTTAACGAATTAATTAATCACATCCACGAATCAAAAGTAACAAGAAGTAAACACGGCACGCAGATTTTTTACGTGAAAAAACCCAATACAGGTAAAAAATCACAGGACTATCAAGTGTAAGAATCAAGCACTATAACACGAACAGTTAGAATACAACTTACAGACTTTTAACCGAATCCTTAATCTTCTAGTCCTAAATTTGTATACTGAATTCTCGTTCACTTTTCTCCACTTCATTCCAGCTGCAACGAATCCTGAAAGTAGCTTCTCTAGCTGAATCCTCTGTTAGAACTTAGAACGCTATCTAAGATTTCACTCAAACAATTTTTGATATTTTGGACCACGAAACACACTTCTGATTATGCACGGGAGCTCTAAATAATTGAGTATCATAAGTGTTTTCGTGACTTGTTAATGACCTATATATAGATCACCTTAAAACCTAGGCTGGCAAAATTTTAATTTGATTAAAACTACCTGGAGTCCGCTCGAGTAGGCATTTGGGCACTCAAGTGGTCAGGTGGCCGAATATTTGTGAGACCCTGACCCGTTTTAATTTTACGGTGTTTTTCAGTATATTGAATGCATGTATGACTTTAATCTTGAGAGTAAGATCCTGAGTTTGGGTTGTTACAATGTCTATGTCGAATTATGCTTTTGTTGCTTGTGCCATTGGCTTATGCAGTTGTACCTTGGTCTCTTACTTCAACTGGAATACTCAAACTGACCAAGTAAAGATAGACTCAAACAACAGCTAGGATATACTTGATCTATCCCAATTTTATCCTAATCTAGACTCACAAACACACTCAAACTCTTAAAACATATCCTAATAAGACTTATATATGAAAAATGTCACATCAAATTACTATAATAAATAAATAATAGAAATTAATACTATTAATTTCTGTACAATATGTTTAGACAAAACTATCAAAGAAACTCAAAGACTAAAACCTTGATACTGCCCATATATCTTTTGGGTTACCTACATACCTCTTTATTAAGTATCAAATCGGTATAGTTTGGGACAATGTACAAGCATACATTTTCAAAATGATAGGCATGTAGTGGTGATAACCACGGTGTCTGAGAAAATTTGGTAGAAAGGTGATGTATTAGCAATTCTACTGCTATTCAAGATCATGACAAATGGTTCTAATACCATTCAAATATGTTAGCAATTTTATTGTTATTCAAGCCACAATAAGTGGTTCTATGACCATTCAAACACACCTAAAAAGTCACATCTAGTGGTTATACAACCATTCAAATATATTAGCAATTCTATAGATATTTAAGCGGAGGCAATGGTTATATCACCATTGAAACATCATCATTAGTATAATTGGTGTGTTAGTGAGAAATTTGATCTCCTCTAATTCGACAGCATGCCAGCCAACAACAGCAGCATCTTCACAAGTGTGACAGCATGTTAGCTAACACTATGGAACTAAACCTCACAAATAGAATGGCATGCCAATAACTGCACCAGAATTAAGCTTAAATAATACAGTAGCTAATTACCCCCAAAAAAATAATACAATAGCATGCCAACTAATCATACCAGAACCAACTCAACTAGGAAAATGTGTCAACCATCCACATTGATAATTATGATTTATAACGACCCAAGTAGAGCACTGGTCTAATAACTTGAATAAAGAATTTAATAATGCGGCCTAAAAGAGTAAGCTTGAGTTATTAGCACTTTGTTAATTAGATCAAATCTTGCCTAAATTGCACATTACCTTTCTTAATTAAATAAATTTACTGCCGAATATTATAGATAAATATAAAAATAAGTGAATTTTACCAAATTATATTAAAATGATCAAAACTATGTACACCAAACTATAAATTTAAGTTAAAACAATACATATCTTCAAAAAGACTTAATTTGGCTTACACCACATCACAACCGTAATCAAATTTAACGAATTTAATTCTAAATTATAAAAATAATGTACAAACCTTAAAATTTATAATTTAAGTCAACCGTATCAAAAAGTGAATAAAAATATAGATTAAATTAATTTTTAAAAAATATAATACAAATATGGAATTATAAACCACTAAAATTGCAACCAAAACCACCAAACCACCAACCAAGCCCATGGTTTGGGCTTAGCTGGCCAAACACACCCTCCCACCCCTTGGAAAACTTCACGCACTTGTTAGTGTGTAGTCACATCCCAACCGTAGAAAAGCCATTTCCAAAACCAAAAGATGATCTGTTGCTTCACTGGAGTGTAAATACTTAACTCTAAGGTCTAAAATATCCATGAATCAGATATATGCAACCATATTGAACTGTACGTGTTGTAATTATCGTGTCAAATCAAAGTCATTGACATGTTTGTTTTTTTCCTGTTTTGGGTTGTTTTGATTTGATTTTGATATTTTTATCATTTTATCTTGTTTGACCACTTCGGGGTGTGGTTGGGAGATTTAGGCTTGGTTAATTTTTTATTTTTATAAAAACTAATTAACAAAATACTATTCATCTATCTATCATCTATCTATCTATCTATATATATATTTGTATTAAATTGCTTTTATGTAAAATCAACAGTGGAATAATTTTCTAATAAAAATGATTAAACTAATAATGCATATATAGTCTTCAATGTATAAACACTCATTTTGATATGTTATAATGCACAATCCATTTGTTAATTATGTTTGGTGATGGAATACAGTTTTAAGAACTAGTACGATTTTTTATAAGAACGAATCAACGCACAAATCACCTAAAAGTTTCGTTTTTCCAAACACTATCTTTATTTTCAAACAATTTTGGTTAATCACTTTTCAATAACCATTTTCAGATATCCCATCCCTTATTTTGAATAGTTCAAAGCTTCAAACTTCAAATGTATTGTTGGCACTTAAAAGTCTTTATTTCTAAGTTGAGGAGAACCCATTTTTGCCTTTTACGCACTAAAAAAAAATTCTGCAAAAACCATAAGGCCAACCCAACCATTGGGCCACGAGCCACATGGCTGGACCAGCCATTAATTAGCAGCTCATTGCCCTATCGTAATCTTTTTTTCATTTTTCCTAGTTGGATTACGTTTTCACCTTCTCCCACATTGTAAAATGACTCTTTTGCCTATAAATGGGGCCATTCATAACCTTTTTTGAATTGTTCAGAATCAATATGATTCAATGTGCTAAGCTAGAGGTGCCTTAATTTAGTCAATTATTGAGTTTGAGAAGTCTTTCACCAAAATTTGGCTTCCTAACGTATTTTCCTAGACTTTCGTGAGTCATGAAGTTGGAAAGAAAGAAGCGTTTAGGTTTGATTTAAAGTTCGTGATCCCGAGGACAAGCCACAGGACTAATCGACAGTCAACGGGTTAAGGTATTTCTCTTTTTCTTTTTTCCATAGTTGTTTTTATTTATTTTTAATATTTTAAGCTTGTTTTGGATTACTATTTCAATATTTTATAAATTTTTTTATTTTTTGATGCTTGGCCTGTATGCATGAATGGGTTTTAAACCCGAATTAAAACCTAGTTTTTTTTTAAAAAAAAACTTTAATTCTTCTTTCTTTTCAGACAAAGTTCGCAAGCTAGTTTAAATGAATTTATCCTTTTGAATCAAATTAAATTTGAACCCAAGCACTCTTCTAATTGAACCCAAGGAAGAAACTTGGTTTGATTTTAGTTTGCTCTGTAAGGATGTAGACAAGATTCAAAACCTGGAGGATAGTTAGTAATCCCGAATAGCGCTGGAGATGAGCTATTATAAATTGCTAGGATTTAGTTGGTAGGTTTGTGTGTTTATTTTTCTTTCTTTCCGCATGCTTTAGATGAGGGTATTCCCATGATTCCTTTTAAGTTTCTATAAAATGTGTATTTTCAAAAATATGAGCCTACTTAGTTAGTTTGCTTCACATTCATTAGCAAGATATATAGATTTATTCTCGTAAACTATTGGTGATGAGTAGAGGCTAACCATAAAGTTAGGCAAAGTGGGTGCCTAACTTCTTTCCACTCGATACCTTATCCCCTGACACCATACTTGTTAAGATTTGAATACTAAAAATCATATTTTTAATATTTAATTTTATTGTAATAAAATTAAATTTTTATTTTATGAGAATCTTTATGAGTAATGTATGTGTATCATTTTTTTTAATATTATGCATGGATATCCGATATTTAGTATAATATTTAATCTGGTGTGTAGAGTACGGTTTACACACAGAAGATCAGGTTTTAGATTCTTGCAGAATATAAGTTTTATGTTCACAGTTTAGATGGAAATGGACATACCATCGGTACTACTGTAGCACAGAATTTTAGTAGGCCTGTCTTGATTACGAGGAACAGATAATAGCGTCGTCTATTATTCTGACTCTCTTGCTAATACACTTTATGTGTATTGAACGGGACATTTGGGGTAATTAATTTTATTCTAATTATATAAATTAATTCACATCCTAAGGTTATTATGAATATTGCTTATCCTCTTAATCTTGAAATAATTATTAATTTGTGTATATTTAATATTCGTTGTTTTAATTCATTAGATGGTGCAATCTTATATGGGTTTATATTCCCGGTGAGTTGGATATCGGTATTATTTATATGACAAATATTAATTAATGACGGAATCTACGTCCAGAAAGATCGGGATTGACGACACCTCTTTAAAGATGCTTATAAGTTTTGATCGGCCTAAACCCAGCAGGTAAATTTAATTATTCGGCGGCCAAATAAGTTAAGCGAAAAGATTTAAAGAATATCAAGATATTAATTAAATTAAATTATTAGTAATTAAATTTAATTGACGGGTATCGAAAATCTTAACGTGAGGAGAAATGATAAGCATTTAATAACAGGAGCTCAATGCAAGAAGGTCTTGAGATTAGGGTCCGAGTGCAATTATAGTTCTTTAGTGGTGTGAGTTGTAATTTAGTATTTTATGAAAATTGTAAAAATCGCTGATGTCTTTCCATAATTGCAGAAACCGCTGGTAGGTGTTTGTATTCCACTGAAAATTTTACTCATAATTATTCCATAGGTCCAGACTGTAACCCTATACATATGCGAGAAGAATGAACCAGTTTTAGATCATAACTTGTCTTTCAAGACTAAATATATCTGAGTTCTTCTAGTACGAGTTTTCGATAGTCCATAACTCACACTATGTTCGAAGATCGCGTAAGAGAATACAGTAGAAGATTTGAAAGGAGTGTCAACTCGGAATGAAATTGTATTTGAAGAATCGATCGACAAAAGGTATTCTTCTAAATTAATTTTGGTTGCACGTGTTTTATTTTGATCGTTCATCGTCAAAAATTTTATCTGAAACTCATTTCGGCGTTTGCCCATCCAGTTAATTTTTACTGATAATTGTTTATAAAAGTAATAATCTTGGCAGTCTTGCCTCCAACAAATTGGTGTCAGAGCAGTTTTGTTATTTGTTTTCGCTTATCGGAGCCGGGTAGTTTTAGCACTGTTGCTAATTTTGTTTTGCAGACGTTCTAAATCTCGATTTTTGATCATTATTTATTTTTCATGTTTGATTGAATATTTTGAATTGATGATGATTATTATTATTTTTAACCACGGATATTGATCGTGGTAGATTAATTGTGAACTCTACGGAGGTATATGATCAATATAAACATTGCTTTTCAGTTTATAGTTTGTTTTTTTATTTTATGTAATCAAAATTGAAAAAAAAAAGAGAAAAACAAAGAACGCACTGCAGCGGCACATTGATCTTGGGATTTGGGATTCATGAATGTGCATTGAACAAATATTGTTCCGATGGTTTTTCAAAATAAAAATAAAAAGAATGAAGAACAATCGAAGAACAGTAGCTGTTCTTCAAACAGTTGCTTTTGGATTAAATATAAAAAAGGAAAGAAGAACACAAGCGGTTGGCTGCTGTTTTGAAAAAGGAGGCTCCGGCGGTTTTCAACAGAATTTGGCTGCGGCAACTCCAAACACCAGATTTCCAAACACAGCAGAGTAATTTAAAAAACAAACAGTGCAGTTTTCCAATAGTAGCGCCGCAAATCCAGTGCGGCAATTTTTCTATACTGTTTCGGTACTGTTGCGCCAATCCAAAAATAGCAATTCCAAACAGCAACAGGCTTCAACAGCGGTTTCCAATCACAAAAACATCCGGCAGTTTCCAAAAGTCAGCGGCGCCAACCCAGCAACGCCAAATCACAGCAGCGTTTTCCAGCGCCAAAACAGTGGCGCAATTCCAAGCTGTTTTTGTTGGCTACGTTTTTTTTTTTTCATGCAAAACACAGCAGTGGTGGTTTTCAACCAAACACAGTGGCGCTGTTTTTGTCCAAATGGCGCCGTTGATACGGTGCGTACGGTGGCCGGCGGTGGTGTAGGAGGCTCATGACTATTTTAGTTTAATTTTTTTGATATACATTAATCGAGATATGATATATTTGTATATAACTGTGTATCTAAGAATCCTGATGCAATCAGAATACAGAAAGCTAATACAGATTAAATCTTTAAAACTTATCTCTTAACATGAGACTGAAATTCTTTAGAATTTCAAATGAATCATAAAATCGGAATATTTGTTATATATTGTATTTAATTTTTTATTAATTACGTGAATGATATATATTAGTTTTTCTTATTCTGTTAATTTAATTAATTCAAATATTTAGTTTTAATTAAAATATTTTGTAATAAAAAATAAAATTAAGTTTTTTTAATTAATTAATTAAATAAATTTTTTTTAGATATTTTATTTTTTACAAAATATTATGTTTAAGATGATATTTTTAAAAATCAGTTATCTTAGAAAAACGTAAAAATTAATTTTAGATTTTCAATTAATTAAATATGTTTAATTGAAATAAATTATTATTTTTTGAAAAATATAAAATATAAAATAAAATAAATAAATGCCTTTAATCACAACCTTAGCTGAAAAGTTAAAAAAAAAACTATGCATTTATTAAATTTTATTTGTTACGCATTTAAACACAAAAAGATGGTTTGATAAACTAGAATCTTTGGAATCGTGTACACGAAAAGATATTTAAATTCTTTCAGATAGTATGACTTTCGAAACTAATAAATTTATTTTAATTAAACGAATTTTTATAACTCTAAAAAATGTTTTAAAAATCTAAGTGAGAGAGAAAATTTATTCACAGATAAATTCTGCGGTCTCCATCACAAGTTTGTAGGCAATACAATTTAAACTTGCGTGTTGACAATAAGGCATTCTCCCCTCGGACAGATTAATTGCGGTATCGCTAGTACAAATTTCATTTATGGATAATTCTAGATAATTGTTAGTGTGGATCACTTCTCTATATGAAGGATTCGCTGCGAAGGGATTAATTTTGGATTAGGTGATAGTTAACACATAACTGTATATAATAGTATTTCTCTCTATCTGAGTCACTGTTATTATATACTATACTGAAGTTATGCCTTCTATTTAATTTTACTTGGGATGGTCAGGTGCATAGATAGTAAAATTAAAATGAATATGGCCTGTCTGGTCTTATGATGGATAGTACACGTCCAACCATCGTGACATGCTATTCTCAGGTTACTAAGCTGCCGGCGAATTAATTTTAAAATGGTAGAGAGAACCAAATTAAAATGAATTCAAAATTTTGCTCGTCATAATTAATGGTATTTTAATTATGTGATTCTCAAGATTACAATGGCTTTCAACCCACTCGCTTCCATTCGCAAAGAAAACAAACTTACGGGACTGAATTTTGTTAATTAAAAATATAACTTAGATATAACTTTAATTACAAATGGTATTCTTTTAATACCGGAAAATGTGTTTGTTTCTGATAAAGGTTCTTCCTCTGGGCCGAAAGGCATGAAGAAGAAAAAGGTTTAGAAATAGGGAGACACGATTTTCAGGGTAGTTAGTGGGCCACGGACTGGTGTGAAAAAGTAGAAAGACAGATGTTTTCACTGCAACTAGACCCGGTATTGAAAAAAGCTATATCCAATATTTCTCAGAAGGCAGAACAAGCAGGGTAATTTCTGTTCACTGGTTGTGAAAATATGTTTAGCGGTGTTATCTATTGGTACCTAGTGTGTAGATACGGGAGCCACTAATCATGTCTGTAATTCATTGCAGGAGTTCTAAAAACTCAACAACTTAGTGATGAGAGATTTACCTACATATGGGCAATAATACAAAGGTAACAACAGTTACAGTACGAGATGTCACTCTCAATTTTGGTAGAGATCGGGTTTTAATATTGAGAGATTGTCTTTCTATACCTGCCATTAGAAGGAACTTAGTTTTCATTTTTAGATTGGCTAAAGACGAATATTTGGTTTATTTTAATAACTCTGTGATTATTAAGGATAATAAACAGGTTATCTGTTCTAGTACATTGGTGGATGATCTTTTTATTATTACTCTAATCTCTCCTGCACTGCAACTAATTGAAACGAATAATACATCTATATTATCATATAAGAGAAAGTTTCCTTCTTTAATGAACCAAACGTTTCTTTAGTACTTACGCTTGGGTCATATTAATCTAAAAAGAATAATCAAACTGGTAGCAGATAGATCTTTGAGTTCATTAGAAATCGAGGCACTTCTAGTCTTTGAATCTTGCTTAGAGGATAAGATGACCAAGACGCCCTTTTCGGCCAAAGGCTATAAAGCTAAAGAATCATTAGCGCAGGTTCATTCTGATGTGTGTGGTCCTACGACAATCTGGGCTAGAGGTGGCGACAATCTGGGTTAGAGGTGGCTTTGAGTATTTCGTCAGTTTCATTGGTGACTACTCAAGGTATGGATATATTTACCTGATGCACCGTATGTTTGAATGCTTTGAAAAATTCAAAAAAATCAAGGTGGAGGCGGAGAGGAGTCTAGGTAAAAGTATTAAATCACTACGATTCGATCGTGGTGGAGAATACCTCTTTGGAGAGTTTAAGGACTACTTATCATAAGAGAGGATTACATTCCAGTTGACTGCACCTGGCACTCCGTAGTAGAATGGTGTAACAAAAAGAAGAAATAGGACTCTTATGGAAATGGTAAGATCCATGATGAGTTATTCAAGTTTACTCAATTTGTTTTGGAGATTCGCTTTAGAGACAGCAGCTTACATTCTGAACTTGGTACCTTCTAAGCCAGTACCTTCTACTCCCACAGAATTGTGAACTGGGCGTAACCCTAGTCTGAAACACATTTAAATTTGGATGTGTCCAACACATGTGCTGAAAGGGAACGCGGGTAAGTTGGAGCCAAGAACGGAAGTCTGTTTCTTTGTGAGGTATCCCAAGAAAATGAAGTGTGGTATATTTTATAACCCTAAGGATCAAAAGGTCATTGTTAGCATCAATGCCCGATTCTTAAAAGAGAATTATATTATAGATCACAAGCCCAATAGCAAAGTTGCTCTGGAAGAACTAAGAGAAAATACCCGTAGAACGGAAGAGGAACCATAAGTCACTGATATTCCAATTAGGTCTTGGAACTTGTAGAGCCACCCGAATGGATAAAACTCATTAGATGCAAGTGGATCTACAAGAAGAAGAGAGGAGTAGAAAGGAAGGTTGAAACCTTCAAAGTTAGGCTTGCTGCTAAAGGGTTCACTCAGAAAGAAGGGATCAACTATGAGGAAACCTTTTCGTCGGTAACCATGCTTAAGTTTATCCAGATTCTCTTATCCATTGCTGCACATTTCGATTACGAATTCTGGAAAATGGATGTCAAGACTGGTTTTCTTAATCGAAGTCTTGACGAGTGTATCTATATGATATAACCAGACGAATTTATTGCAAAGGGCCAGGAGCACATGTTGTGCAAGCTTAAGAGATCTATTTTTAGACTTAAACAGGTATCAAGGTCTTAGAATACTCGGTTTGGTCAAGCTATAAAGTCTTATGATTTTAATCAAAGTTCGGATGAGTTTTGTGTGTACAAGAAGCGTGCGGAAGCGTGGTAATCTTACTAATACTTTATGTAGATGATATCTTACTCATTGAAAATGATGTGGGGGCATTATCTACGATTAAAGTATGGTTATCTGGGCAGTTCGATATGAAGGACTTGGGAGAAGCCAGTCACATCCTTAGGATCAAGTTTATGCGAGATGAAAAATAAAAGATGTTGGGCTTATTACAAATAAAGTATATTGATGATATCCTAACTCGTTTTAGCATGCAGGATTCTAAGAAAGGGTTTCTCCATTTCAGGCATGGAATCACTCTATATAAGGATCAGTATTCTAAGACATTTAATGAGATAGAGAAAATGAAGGCGGTTCCTTATGATTTGGCAGTAGGAAGCCTCGTGTATGCCATGCTTTGCACTAGACATGACATCTGCTTTGCCGTGGGCATGGTTAGCAGGTATTAGTCTAATCCAGAGCAGGAGTATTGAACTGCGATAAAGAATATATAATCAAGTACCTGAAAATGATTAAGAATTATATATTAGTTTACCAAGAAGATAGTTTAGTACCATTAGGGTACACAGACTCAGATTTTCAGTCTGACATAGAGCTTGCATCAGGAGACAACCTTGCAGATCCTTTACAAAGAGCTTACCGGCTAAGACTTTTGATGGTCATGTAGAGCGTATGGGAATCAGATATATGGCAGCATGGTTTTGAGAATAAGTGGGAGATTGTTAGGGTTGGTATACTGAAAATTGTATTTTTATTATTTTATTTTATTTTAATATAGTTTATTTTTTATTTTATGAAAATCTTTTTGAGCAATGTATGTGTATTATTTTTTTAATGTTATGCATGGATGTCCGATATTTTGTATATTATTTAATATGGTGTGTAGAGTACGGCTTACACACAGAAGATCAGATTTTAGGTTATTTCAGAATATAAGTTTTATGTTCACAGTTTATATGAAAATGGGCATACCATCGGTACGACTGTAGCACAGAGTTTTAGTAAGTCTGTTTTGGTTATGGGGAACAGATAATAGCGTCGTCTATTATTCTGACTCTCTATGCTAGTACACTTTATGTGTATTAAACAGGACATTTGGGATAATTAATTTTATACCGATTATATAAATTAATTCACACTCCAAGGTTATTATGAATAGTGCTTACACTCGTAATCCTGAAATAATATTTAATATCCGTTGTTTTGATTCTTTAGAGGGTGCGATCTTATATGGGTCTATATTTTCGGTGAGTTGGATAGCTGTATTATTTATATGGCAAATATTAATTATTAACGGAATTCACGTTCTAAAAGATCGGGATTGACGATATCCCCTGAAAGATGCTTATAAGTTTTGACCTGTTCAAACCCTACTGGTGGATTTAATTATCTGGCCGTCAAATAAGTTAAGCGAAAGGGCTTAACGAATATTAAGATGCCGATTAAATTAAATTGTCAGTAATTAAATTTAATTGGCCGGTATCAAAATCTTAACGTGAAAAAAAATAATAAGCATTTAATAATAGGAGCTCAATGTAAGAAGGTCTTGAGATTATGGGTCAGAGTAAAATTATAGTTCTTTAGTGGTGTGAACTATATTTTAATGTTTTATGAAAATTACAGAAACCGCTATTGTCTTTACATAATTTTAAAAATCACTGGTAGGTGTGTGTGTTTCACTGGAAATCTTACTCATAATTACTCCCAAGGTCCCTGCTATAGCCCTATATATATGTGGGTAGGCTGAACCAGTTTAAGTTCATAACTTGTCTTTCAAGAGTAAATATATCTAGGTTCTCCCGGTATAAGTTCTTGATAGTTTATAGCCCACTCTACGTTCGAGGATCCCATAAGGGAATACAACAAAAAATTTGATAGGAGCTTCAACTCGGAATCAAATTGTAGTTGAAGAATCGATCGACAAAATTTATTATTCTAAATTAACTTTGGTTGCACATATTTTATTTTTATCATTCGTCGTTAAAAGTTTTATCTGACGCTCGTTTTGACATTTTCCAGTCCAATTAATTTTTACCGAAAATCATTTAAAAAACAATGATCTTTGCAGTCTTGCCTCTAATAATTCTGTGGAGATTAAAGGAATGATTATAAATGACTAGTTCATCAAAAATAAAAAGTGATTTGAGCAGTTATAATTAGCCCGCTCATGTATCTGCATAGGCATTCTTGGAGCGAGCTATATATATGTGAAAAATATGATTTTCTTTCTATTTGATAGAAAACGTATTTTAACGATTTAATCAATCAGATCTACGAATCATAAGCAACAAGAAGTAAACACGACGCGAAGATTTTTTACACAGAAAAACTTAACATGGGTAAAAAATCACGGGACTACCCAAGTCCAGGAATCAAGCACTATAATACGAACAATTACAATACAACTTATAGACTCATTGATCGAATTCTCAGTCTTCTAGTCGTAAGCATGTATGCCGAATTTTCGTTCACTGTTCTCCACTTGATTCTAGCTACAACGAATCCTCAAAACAGCTTCTTCGATAGAATCCTTTGTCGGAACTTAGAACGCCGTTTAAGATTTCACTCGAACGATCTTCGATGTTTTGGACCACAAAACACACTTCTGATTATACATGAAAGCTCTAAATAATTGAGTATCAAAAGTGTTTTTGTGGCTTGTTAAGGACCTATATATAGATCACCTTAAAACCCAGGCTGGTTGAATTTTAATCTAATTAAAACTGCTTGAAATCCGCTCGAGCGGGCCTTTAGGCGCTCGGGCGCTCGAGCGGTCAGGTGGCCGAATGTTTCTATCAAATCATGCTTTGGTTGCTTGTACCATTGGCTTGTGCAATTATACCTTGGTCTCTTACTTCAACTTGAATGCTCAAACAGACCAAGCAAAGAAAGAGTCAAATAACAGTTAGGATATACTTGATCTATCCAAGCTTATCTTAATCTAGACTCAAACACACTCAAACTCTTAAAACATATCCTAACAAGACTTATATATGAAAAATATCACCTCGAATTACCATAATAAATAAATAATAGAAATTAATACTATTAATTTCTTTACAATCTCCACTTTTGTAATTCTAGGTGAACACAACCTAGCTAAACAAGTCTTCCAAACCAAAGTTCTTTAACCACCAATCAACTTCTTTCAATCCTTCAAAAGAAAAAAAGCAACCACACCTCTAGAAATTAAACAAGAGATAGAATATAACAACCACGTGTCCCAAAACAAACTACATGCATGTATCCAGTAATCATATAATCATGTCAAACATAACACATGCATCTAACCATATCCACCATTCCAACAAAAATTTAATATTTAGTATCCAACCAATCAATACTTCTAAAACCAACACTAAGAACAAAACTATCAAAAAACTTACATGTACTCCAAAAATGCCTTGTACTTGTACTTGTCCCAAAAAAACTAAACTACTACTTGTATACTCCCCCTTTGTGCCACCTGAAGGAATCTATAAAGACCCGTTAGGATGGGGAAGACCCCGAAATAGTAGCTCTAGCTGGTCAAAGCGACTGGTCATGGTCTGCTGAAGCTCGTCCATCTGCTGTTGAAAGCTACTCATATACTATTGAAGTCCGTCAACCTTCACCTCTATGGAGTCCAGACGAGCGGTAAGGGAGAACCAAGATGACTCCCCCTTGGGAGCAGATTGGGTGGAAGCACTCAGAATGTCATTAGTGTCATCTCCATCCTTATCGTCAGAATTAGTCACTACAACTAGTGTAGGAATGTGTAAAGCACTTTGAGAATGGGTGTGGCTGCAAATGGTTTTGGTAACGGGTACAACATGCAATGTGGCTAGGAGACGAAAATTAGGTAGGGATTGAATGAAATTGGATAGGAATAGACCTTATTGAAGGGCAACAATTTTGTTACAGTGGGTAACTTTCAACATTGACTGGAGAAAAATACAAGCTAGGTCTATCCTCCTACATTGGCTAATTAGAAAAAGATCTAGTCCCCTCTCCTTATTTATGTCAAACACACGCCCCCTAGGATGAATGTTGGCACTAACAATGATGTTCAAAAGACGAGATGTGTGAGATCCTGGGCCATTTTTTTTTGTATTTTTTGACGCGCGTTTAGTGTTTTAGTTGCTGCATGTTTATATGCGTTTTGATGCATGTTTAGGTTTATATATGCATGCGGGGTTGGATCCTGGGATTGTTGGGTGATGTGATGCAGGTTTCGAAAAAAAAAAGAATATTTTCGTGGCCTATAAATATTTCGCGTTAGATATTTTCAAAAGATATTTTTTCAAAACTTACAAACTAAGTTTTTTCTCTCTCTCCCTTCTCTCTAACTTCTCGAGGGCCCGGGACTCGATTTTCGACGATTCAGCAGCAGATCCTTGCTATTGGCACGGTGGCCTACGCGTTCATCCAGACATAATTTCATTCTGGCAAAGTTTGGTTTTGCACGTGGATCGAGACATTGAGTTTTTAACTCAACGAGGTAGGATTCTAAGCTCTCATGTCTTATAAGGGTACTACGTATAATCGTGTGTATTTTTACCGATTAAAAATGCATGAAAAATCGATTTATGTTTCAAAAAGATCAAGTTTTGGTTTAAAAAGGCATTTTGTGTTGTTTCGGTTGGGTGAACTTGGTTTTGAGGCTTTTCGTTTGGTGATTCTTGATGTTTGGGGCTCGTGTATGTCCGTGGGTGTTAAATATATGCGCGTTGGTAGGTTCATGTGTGTTTTGAAGCATCATAGTGAGTGTTTGAGAATTTGGGGCTTGGAAATCAAAAATAGGAAAATTTTGGAATTTTCTCGGGTGGTAGCTCGCTCGAGCGCCTGACGTCCGCTCCAGCGGACTAGCTACCCAGGGCCATTTTCTTTCGAAGATATCTCCCTCATTTGAACTCAAAATTGGGTCGTTCTTGTACTCAAATTGAAACCCCAAAAGTTTTCTTTCCAGTGACACCTCTCTCTCACAACAAACTTCTCTTTGTGGAAAAAGTTATGATCAAAATGGTATGTCAAAAATTTTAAACCATTTTTCACCTGTTTTTAGCCAAATGTTTGGGAAAATGTTATTTTTCATCCTTCTTGGCTCTTTTTTTATCAAGTTTCTTGTTTCTTGGGGCATCATGGGCTTGTGTTGGGTGCATGTGGGCGTCGTGGGCTTGTGTTGGGCGCATGTGGGTGTCATGGGTTTGTATTTGGCGCGTGTGGGCGTCGTGGATTTGTGTAGGGCATGTGTGGGCATCGTGGGTTTGCATTGGACGTGAGTAGGTCCGTGTTTGCCGTGTTGGGTGTGTGTTGGTCTGGGTTGTGATGTGTTGTGACTAGCTCTCCTCTAGTGGCTCTTAGTCAATGGAATTATGGGGTTCTATTGACTGAAATCATGAAGAGGGGTGTTGGTCATTTTTTATTTCGATTGGTTGTGGCGGGGCCGTGGTGGTTTGTTGTTTATTATCGTCCTCAGGGATTACGTGGGTTATTCTAGTGTGGCATTGGTGCACGTGTGTGTGAGTGGTGTTTGTGCATAGTTGGGTGTGGGGCATGTTTGGGCCCGTGGTTCTTTTCTTAAAAAGGGGGTTTTGGGAAAAGATGGGATTTTGATGAAAATCGTTTTGTAAGGGGTTTTGAGTTGGCCTTTGGGTGGGTGTGAGACCCAGCTTTATTTCTTCGTTTGGTTTTTCACCCAGCGATGACCGCTCGAGCAGTGGTCGAGCGCTCGAGCGGTGGTGTGGCAGAGATGTATGTTGATAGGAGACCGCTCGAGCGGTGGTTGAGTACTCGAGCACTTAAGTGGTGTTGGCCTTCGGGTTAGGTTTTGGTTATGTGGATTGTTGGTTGCCCATGTGAGTGGATGTCGAGTTATGTGACGGGTGGCATCATGATGTGTAATTATACATGGCTATGTGCATTTATAACTCTAGTTTCTTTATATATATGGATTACGTAGATGGATTGCGTGGTTTTGATTCCGTACGTGTAATGTGTGTCTCGTGTATAACATGTGACGTGATTTGTGAAACGTAATGTTATACGTGGTATTATGCATTAAAACCCTTGTTATACAATCATATGTGGGGTGGATAATGGTCCCTCGGTGAAAGTCCGTAAAGATGTATATGTAGAGCAGATAGTGGTCCCTCGGTGAAAGTCCATAAAGATGCATTATTAAGGGCGAATATTGGTCATACGGTGAAAGTCCGTGAAGATATATGTTGACTCTGGTCGACAATACATTAGATAGGGCAAATATTGGTCCTTCGGTGAAAGGCTGAGAAGATGCATGTGTTGTGTGTGCTACACGGGTTGCGTGCGTTACGTGTGTTGCACGGGTGGCATGTGTTGCGTTGTGTGGGATGCATGTGTTGAGTTGCATGGGTGGCATGCATTGTGTGGGTTGTACAAGTCAGTTCTGGCTAACGATGCATACAGAGCTGCGGTCCTTCGGCGAAAGTTCGAGAAGATACATGGATTGCAAAAAATGCATATCGGGACAGATAAATCAATTTTAAACTGTTGTTTATGACCTGAGGGAGTCATAACACAAAAGAATTGTTTTCAAGGTTCGTGTGAGTCAAAAATGATTTTTATCCTTGTTTTCTTGTTGCTTGAGAAAAATTATTTTAATGGCTTAAAAGAGAGTCAAAAATTGCACCTCGTTTTTCTAACATGTTTAGCTTATATATCATGTTCTGTCTAGTTTTTGCTAAGCATTGGCTCACGGTGTGGGATTTGAAATATTTTTTAGGTATCGATCACGCAAGTTGATTCAGGGTTGCAGGAGAGGCAAAAGATCTGTAGTCTTTCCTTTTGTTCTTTCTGTATCATGTATGTTTACATGCTTTTTCGATGTTGGAACCGTGTGATGTAAGCTTTTTGGCAGTTACATATAATGCATGTATGTTTTATATTGAGAGTGTATTCTTGGGTTGGGCGTTATGTTTGATTGCTTATGGGTGTTTCATGTGACTCAGAGTTTGGGGCGTAACAGAATGATATTGAGCTCTAGGTTCGAATACCTAGGAGCCGTGGGAAGAGATTGCATCATCGTGTGAGGTTGATTGCGTGTGCTTGATTGCATGTGTTTAGATGCTTTAATAACATGAACGTGTTAGCATATTAAGCATGAGAATGATGTGTATATGTGAGCATGGAGGTTGAACTGTGGGATTGATTAGTCTTGCCGTTGGACGTTTGGATTAACAAACTTGGAAGCCAAGTTAGAAACGCGTTTAGCGAACATAATTTCTTGCAGGGAATCTAAGTAGGTTATCCATATTGACACATCGTTCTTGTTAGTTCTCCTCGGTATGTGGGGTTGGTTTAGCATGAACCTATGTGACTACATGTTAGTATGTTTATGTGTTTCATGCTTATATGTTGTGTTAGCCTAAGAGATTTTTAATTTGATTTTGATGACTTTCATAATTTATTTTTTAAGAATAAATATTTTTAATGGATAATATTTTATATTTTCAAAATGAAAGTGTTAACACATTTTGAACAAT
>JAOTRH010486403.1:0-24776 GCA_034768845.1 Heliamphora exappendiculata
TTCAAAATATTTCCCGAATTCACCTAAAATGTTTATAAGATTTTCTAAAAAGATTCTTAGGATTTTTCAAAGTTTTTAGGATTTTCTAAAATTTTGTTTCCTAAATTTTATATATTCTTGGAAAATTTTCAAAAAAAAAAGTTTTTAACAAAATTTCTTTTAATAAAAGTTACCCCTTTAATTGTCATATCCAAAACAAAAACAAAAACAAAAATTTCTCTCCTTAATTTTTATGCTTTTCACTAAAATAAATTGTCTCTCTTATTGTTTGTTCAAATCCTAGTGTTCCTACTGTTTTAATCTCAATTACATAGGTATCTAAGTTAAGCTCAAATCCCGAATATCACACATCATCCATCATTTATCAGCATGTCAAAACACATTATCATATCATCAAGGGGATTCTAGGCATGCGTCTACGTTGCACACATCATGAAAACATACTTTGAATTTGAGATAATAGGAATAGGTAACCTACCGAGGGCCGCTGACGAGTGATATGGTGGTCAAGCTCGCGGAGAAGAACGTCAGTAGCAACCGCGTCAGCAGGAGGCTCATAGCGTCTCATCCCGCGATATACAATGCGATGAGGAACCGAATCATATGTGTGTGGGTCAAAAGGTGCAGGATCACCCTCTCCAACGTCTAGATCCAGAAAATCAGCCATCTCAGCCTTTACAGCAGCATCTGCAGTCGCCTGTACCTCCGTAGCTGCCCGGGCCTCCTCCTCGGCTGCCTGACGAGAGGCACGCTCTGCCTCAAGAAGAAGAGCATCCATCGCAGCGCTCGGCTGCGTAGCAGTGACCCCGCTGGCAGGGAGACTTGTGGTCGTATCCCTGAGTGTCCCCATAGAGGAGCTCTCAGCAGCAGAAGGACCTCATCATGCCCCAAGTCATTGTCTCCCTGGCCTGAGCAGGCCATGAAAAGGAACGGAAGCACAAAAAGCAGCGTAAACATCTCGGAGTAAGTAGAAAGCAAGAAAGAATGTGGAAGCAAGAAAGAGCGAGAGAGAGTTGAGAGCATCTGGAAGCTAGAGAGAGAGTGAGGAATGAAGAAATGAACCGATCCACGCGCCTTAAAGGTCCAGACACGCGTCTCGAGTTGGCGGCCGCCATATCGAATGTTGGCGATCGCCATGTTTCCCAAACGTCACATGGCGACTGCCATGTTGTAGGGGTTTTAAGTGGGCGGCCGCCATGTCAGAGGAGTTTCACCTTGGCGACCGCCATGTTGTCAAACATCATATCTCTTCCATCATGGCGACCGCCATGTCAAGTATGTCATTATGGCGTTTTGGATTTCTTAAGGGGCTGTTTTGGGCAATTTTTGTTATTATACATACGTTTATTTTCTTTTAGTTTGTTTTTATTGTAAATGTCTTGTTTCATCTTCATGCGCGCCTTATTAACAAAAATAATTTTCAAAAAATATATACATAAATAATTTTATTTTCTTATGTTTTTCAGCATAATTGACTTTACGTATGTTATTTTTGTTTGCATTTTGCAAATATGAAAATCATTTTAACCTCGTTTTTGCTACTCCATCTTTTTACGATAATTTCATTCCGATAAATTTAATTTTAAGCGGTAACTAAACTTTTAATAATTTTTATCTCATACCTCGTTCCGAATTTATAGGTCTTAACTCAACCTATTAATTCATGATTTTCATTCCGATAAATTTAATTTTAAGCCGTAACTAGATTTTTAATTATTTTTATCTCGTACTTCGTTTCAAATTTATAGGTCTTAACTCGACCTAATAATTTGTTATTTTCATTCTGATAAATTTAATTTTAAACCGTAAATAGGCTTTTAATTATTTATAGGTCTTAACTCGACCTATTAATTTGTGATTTTCATTCCGATAATTAAATAGGCTTTTAATTATTTTTAATTATTTTTATCTCATAACTCGTTCCGAATTTATAGGTCTTAACTCGACCTACTAATTCGTGATTTTTATTTCGATAAATTTAATTTTAAGCCGTAACTAGGCTTTTAATTATTTTATTCCATACCTCATTTCAAATTTTTGGGTCTTAACTCGACCTATTAATTCATAATTTTCTCCCAATAAAATTAATTCTAACTCATAAAATTTGACTTTTAGTTATTTTTTATCCTGCTTCCATCTTGGAATTTTGAGGTCTTAACTCGACGGATCAATTCATAATTTCTTTTTCGGTTAAAATAATTTCTTAGATCTTAACTCGATCCTTTTAATTATTTTATCCACAACAGAGTTCTTAGATATTAACTCGATATTTGACTTGTTTACACTCCCTTTAGATCTTAACTCGATCTTTAGGATTTGTTTGATTATACCAACTTCTGCATCATGTTAACTTCTATATCATGCTACATTTTGCATCTTTGTATTTTACCCCAGGAACTCTGTTTCGGTCTAATCCCTAGCAAAAGGGGTACGTAGAAAACTCGATGAAAGTTCGAGTACGACCAACATCATACGTATGCTTGTGTGTTTGTGGCCTAAGATTGATGGTTCGGTTAAATAGCTGTTGTCATTAGATCTTTGACATAACTTGTATCACGCGTTGCCATACGAGTCATATCAAAAAGGGGCAACTGTAGGCATCCCAATTTGACCCCACCCAATCTTAGGTGGATCCGATGATGAAAACAGGTGGAACAATTGCATCAGTTTGATCCTCGGGAAGCGATCCAAGCTCGAAATTTGAATTTTAATCGTTAAAAATCTTCAAAACCAATAACTTGTTGTCCAAGAAATTCTCAAACATGATGACCACCAACTCCATTGTGGCGATCGCCAATAGAACCTTGTTGAACCTTTTCCCAAAATAGCGACCGCCAACTTACATTGTGGCGACTGCCAACTCCAAATGGCGTGACGTGTCTAAAAATGTGTCAGCATCTCATTGGTTAAAGAACTCGATAAATACCGTACCTCTGGTACGTTTTCAAGGACAGAAAATAAGAGAGAGGTTTAGTGAGAGAAATTCTACCGAAACGCCGAGTAATTTCGAGCCCCGACGCCGAAATTCTGCCGAAATAACATAAATCGAGTCTCCAGAGTCCTACAGCCCTAGCATGGATCACTACCCGAGAGTTGGTGCATTGGAGCACATCCCCCCAATTTGAGGATTCCGTAACAATTTAGGTATTACGCGTGGATCCGCGATCCTTCTAGCTCCATCTTCTCTCTTTTAGAGTGATCGGATTAATTTCCATGTATTTGTTTCGATTACATTCTTGTTTTACTTATTAGTTATTACATTTATGTTTAAATTCACACTTTAGCTTATGTAGTTTACTTGTTTTGTTAATTTACTTACTTATATTTTAAGTTTATTATAAATAATTAAATCGTTGAATAGTGCTAATATTTTTTACAATTACAACTTATCAATGTTGTTAATTGTTATAATCTAATGCACTTACATAAAAAATGGTTGTAATAATCAATATTACATCCATTTAAATTATGGTATTTCATTCTTTTTCTTTTTCTTTTTCTTTCCTTTTACATTAATTTAATGTTCTAGAATTTAATTTTTTTTAGTCTAAATTTCACTTCAATGGCATTTTATTTCATTTTCTTGTCCTAATTAGTTTAATGCTCCATTTTATTTTCTTCTAATTTAGTGTTTGTTTTTTTTAGCATTACTTTAATTTTACTTTTTCTAGCACTACTTTCTTTTAGTATTACTTTCTTGTCCTAAAAGTTCTTGTAATATTAATTTAGGAGTTCTTTTAAGTTAATGTTCTTTTAATTTTATTTTTTTTTCTAGATTTTATTTTCTTATTAGTGTAACTTTATTTTTCATTAATTTTTTTTAGTAATAGTCTTAATTTTCTTACAAAGTACTATTTAACATTTCATTTCTTGTAATATTAATACTCTTTTCATGGCATTTTTCTTTTATTTTGCTAAAATCAAAAATTATAAAAGACTTTTAAGTTAATTTTCATCTTTAAGCAATTCATAATTTTCTCTTTTAAAGTACTCCATTATTCTTTTCATTTCTTTTATTTTTTTCTCTTTTATTCTCTTTTAAAATATAAAATGTTAATAACTAAATTTTCTTAACTTGTCTTTTATAATATTTTTTTTTCTATTAACAACAAAAAATAAAAAAACATAAAGATATTTTCTCTTATTCTTCCCACTTTCATCTTTTATGTAAATAATTAGATTTTCTTCTTAGTAGTATTTTCTACCTTTGTCAAATCTTTTTCTTTTCTTTTAAATTTTTGAATTCTCTTTTGTTACAAAACTCTTATTTTAAATTTTTTTTTTAAACAGACTTTCTTTTAATGTAGCATTCTTCTCTTTTATGCATCTCTTATTTTACATTTCTTATTTCTTTATTGATTCATCATGTTTAATGTTAACCTAGTTAATTTTGATAATATGCAAGTTTCAGTTTTTTTATTTGGAAGCATGTTTAGGATAGTTTGATTTTTCTTTTGTAGCAAATCTATGTTTAAGTAGTTTTGCCAATTTAGCATATTTTTATTCTGTTAACAAAATCATACTAGTTTAGGTTATTTAAACAATATTGCATGTAGGTATGTGTACCATGTATCTTTTAGTTAGAAATTGCATACCATAGGACTTGGAATTTTTCTTTTGACACTTATTTATTTTGGAGTGCTATGTACATATCTTATGTATTTTTCATATTTAATTTTGAATGTTCTCTCTTTTCCTCTATTTTCTTTAGTTGCATGCATTTGAGAAATTCTATTAAAGAACCAATCATAATTAGTAGGGCCAACCTTACGGTTGGACAAATGGGGTGTCTAACACCTTTCCCGATTCGTACCTTAGCCCCCGATCTCTCTTTCTTTAGTTAACGTTTCAAAAGATCAGTAGCCAATTTTGTTTTTCTTTATTTTTCTCAAAAACTAAGTGGCGACTCTATTTTCAATAAAAATGAATTTTCAAAATTCGATTTTCAAGATATTAAAATATTTTTCAAAATATCTTTTGAATTCCCTTATTTTTTACCCATAAATCCCAATGCCACAACATCCTTCAATGGTAAATAAATCAAAATATCATCCACGAACACCACCATGAATCGATCAATGTAAGGGTGCAAGATACAGCTCATAAGGTTCATGAACATCGTCAGTGCGCAAGTTAGTCCAAAAGGCATGACTAGAAACTCAAAATACCCACAACTGGTACAAAAGACCATCTTCTGAATATCCTCCTCCTTGACCCGCAACTGATGGTAACCCGATCTCAAGTCGATCTTTGAAAAACAACACGAACCCTTCAATTGGTCAAACAAATTGTCGATACGAGGCATGGAGTACTTATTTTTAATGGTCACGTGGTTCAACTTACGATAATCAATGCAAAGGCGTAAATACCCATCTTTTTTCTTCGCAAATAATACCGGAGCTCCCCAAGGCAACACACTAGGGCGAATAAAAATCTTTGTCCAACAACTCTTCGACCTTCACCTTCAACTCTAGCAACTCGACCAGTGCAAATTAATATGAAGGAAAAGAAATGGGGACGGTCCCCGGAATGAGTTCTATGGAAAACTCAACTTTCCACCGTGGTGGAAGCTCAAACAAGTCGATGGGAACACGTTTGGAAACTCACAGACAACGGGAGGGAGCTCTCCTCGAGTGGAATCAATCTCACTAGACCATCGTCCCGGTCACCCACAAAATAGAAGGAATCTCCCTCCGGTGTGCAAACAAACACTCATAGGCGGTCACAATTGATAAAGGCGCAAAAAGTGGTCAACCAACCCATCCCTAGTATGATATCGAACAAATTCATATCAAGCACAATGAAATCAAACACTAAGCGATGGTTGATAATTTCCATCTCGCAGGCTCTACAGACACATCTCAATATGGCAGTCTCGCCAATCGGTGTCTCTACACATAAGGCACTACCCAAAACGTCTACCTCTAACCCCAATGCAGATGCAAATGCAAATGAGAAAAATAAATGCGATGCTTCGGTGTCAACAAGACCACTGGCCCAAGAATGGTACACTAAGAAGATACCTTAGATGATCGATGGACTGGTTGCGGCGTTCGACACGACAGGTGCCACTGACGTACTGGGTTCTACTGGGACATAAACTCATCCCTGATTCCCCTGATTCTGCCCACTGCTCCCCCGAGTTCTCGACTGCCTCACTGATTGAGCTGAGGTACCTCCTCCTGCTTTCCTTATCGACTATACTCCCGATTACTGCTGCGACTGGTTGTAGCCCAGTCGTCCATGTGATGCTTACCCCTGATGTGCTCTAGAAGCACCCTGGCCACTCCTTCCCGGAGGGTAATCTCCTCGTATGTGGCCCACCTAGCCACACAAAAAAATAAAAATAGGGTCCTCCCTTGAGCCTGACTCTGCTGTTGTTGTCCCCTCCATGTGCAATCCCTAGGACGGTGCCCTGGCTGCTTGCATGTGTAGCACACCAACTCCCGACATTTAAAACGTCCAGATGACGTGATGGACAATACTAGTGCTGACCACGGCTACAGTTGGGATCCCGTGGGATAAGAACTTAGTCCTCTCGACTTCTACCTCTTCTGTCGGCGCCCCTCTGACTGCGCACTAGAAACCCTCTTATGTGGTTTATTCTCCCAGATCTTACTGCTTTCTGCCATAGCATTCTTAACTCAGATGGCAACCTCGACTAACTCAGTATAGACTCGAAACCTTAATGCTGCAATTCTATCCTTGATCGAGGATTGGAGACCCCTTTCAAATCGTTTGGCATGAAACTCCTCCGTTGACACCGTCTCATATGCAAACCGCGATAGATTCGTGAACTTAGCCTCGTACTGGTCCACGGTAAGATTCCCCTGAATAAGGAAGAGAAACTCCTCCCAGTACATATCTCTCGATGACCCCAAAAAATACTTTTCCAAAAAGACCCTAGTAAAAGCGGCCCACGTGTCATCCACGATGGTTTCTGCAAACTTTCACCACTCTCCAGCATCTTTTCGAAGTTGGAATACCGCCAACCTCACCTGTAACTCTTCCTCCACGATCTCTAGGGTGTCGAAGATCGTCATGGTTACCTCTAACCATTCGGTAGCAATATTGGGGTCCGACTCCCCAAAAAAGGTTGGAGGATCCAACTGCCGAAATTCTGTCATTATCACAGTGGCCCTTAGCTCAAGAGCCCTCACTCCAACCCTAGCCGCCTCGGCCAAAGCTCTCATCGTAGTGAGGATCTCCTTAACAACGTCAACGCCACCCACCTATTCCTACGGGGGATGCACATCTCCTTCTTTTGGAACCTGGGTAAATGTACGGCTTCAGCCACAACCTCGCCCCCTACCTCATCTCGGCAACATCGCTCTATGTATAAGAAGGAACAAAGAGAGATATCAATACCACGGTCCAAAACACTTATCTTTTACGAACCACATTGCTTTCATCATGTTATTCCCTTATACATATCACATCTTCGACACATCTCACGTAACGAGAAGAATTAATCGGAATGATACGTTAATTCGGGTAACTTAAATAGATTTCTAGCTAGAACGGATGTCGGCCGAACACCTCTCTAACTCGAACCCCAAATTAGTCGACCGGTCGCCTAAAGACAAGACACATCATCCTAAGAGTCTAATCTCCATGCTCAAATATCACATAGCACGCAAATGTCAAGTAATGTCCAAGATCAATACATAACACAAATCACATACCAATACATGAATGCCACAGACATCAATGCAAACTCTCACACAGTTGATCAACCACTCCCACGGCTCCTAGGTATTAGAACCTAGAGATCTGATACCAATCTGTAACGCCCCAATTTCGTAACGATAAAAATCCAAGCGAACGATGAAAACGAGAACCCGATTTAAAGACTTCTCAACCAACGAAGTTTGTAAAACGATTCTTTACGGTGAACGGAACAAAGCATCCAAATTTTATGTAAAAAGTAACAGTAAAAATAAGAGTTTTACTTGTGAAACAATTTCCAAAATATACCATTTTATACCCCAAAGGGTGCTCAAGAGAGTACCAAAAGAAACCCCTTTTTAAACGAAGACGTAAAGTTTCCACACAACCACAGTCTGCTCGAATGGGCCTTCCACTGCTTGAGCGGTGAGGTACCCGAGATCATTCCAGCTAAAGTCCTAAAAACTTCTCTAGGTGTTGTGAAGGACACTTGATTAACATAAGTTTCAAACATGCTTTTTGATATGCTCAAATAGGAAGTAAAACATGCATTTGGTAATGAAACAACCCTTTTTTAACCAAAAAAAACCAGAATCAAACCCCTAAGATAATGACATTTCATTCAAACCCATGGGATTCAACCCACAAAACGAGCCCAACGCCCTCACATGCATAGAAATCATGAATATATGGCATTAGGGCTGTACAACACGGGTTACTCCAACTCAAATACATTCATTCAAATATTTAAAACAAGAATTACATTTATAATTTTATTTTTCAAAAGATGCTATCAATGATTATGTAATTCTATCAAACTCAAAAGAGGTCTTGCGACCATCCATCTCACTCCAACACATTCTTTTCGCTCTCACCTGAAATGCTATTAAACAACATGAGCCGAGGCTCGTAGAAAATTGACTAACCATGAACATGTGTATGACATGCGAGGATGGTTATGCGAAATGCAACATATAATTTTCTCAAAACCAAATATGTTCGTCCAAATCAAATTCCCCCCACATAATCAAGTTTTCAAACAAAGAGCATAGTTCAATGTTCGATGATCATAGTGAAGCTAACCGTTGCAACCCGTCATTTCACCATTTCCCAATCAACCCAACGTTTTCCTATACTCCATGGTTTATCCATTTCATCCAATTATGGCTTGCCAACCCAATTCATTTATTGATTAAATCAAGTACCAAAGTCGGACGGCGTCTATAGACCAAGGCGTATTTATCACCACCGGGCCATGCGAGACCCAGTGAATAAATACCCATTCTATAACCCGACATGTAGAGTACATATTTTTAATTTCTTTCGAAAATATCGATGGGTGGGCTGCCCAAGAGCACGCTTTTACGGGAATTAACCCGAAGGAATGGGCCAAACTTACATGTCGCAAGTTTTTAATCTTTCACCGAGAAGCAACTCATGCCCAAACATAATTATTCAATCCATTCACAGTGTACTTTAATTAAGTTATCCACATTCTAACCCAACTCATTAAGGTTTTAATCTCAACCATCACATATTCGAATATAAAGGTTTAAAACTCCAAATTAACATTTCATTTGATCTATATCCAACGAGGTACAAGTTTTGCACAAAAATCCTAACCCAACACCCACCATTTTCACGTATCATATGAACTCATGGAATATATATATACACACACACACACACACACACACAATAGAATAATACAACCCCAATTTTTATCCAATATTTTCATCAATTTTAACATATAGGTCCCTAAACCCAAAAGCCCCAATTTTTCATGATTTTGACTCAAATCTAAACGTTAACCCATCATTTTTCAATCCCAATCATATCCAACAATAACCAAATGATAGAATCATTTCAAACCATCTATAAATCTAAAATTTAACATTCTTTAACATCAAACCATAACCTAGGGTTTTGAAAATTTCTATTTTCATACATTCATGTTCATATTTTCAAATGCACAACTCATATCACATAGACATTCAAGGATAGTCATAGATCCAACTTCTTTAAAGCTCTAGCAACAAGAAAACCACCCTAGCAAGCTCCAACCGACCAAAACTCTCACCGATGAACAAGAACGAAGCTTTTAATGCCATGCTCAAGCCTCCAATGGATGTTCAACCAAGAGGGAAGCAAGGAATCACCACCAAAAGGGGCCAGGAAAGCCCTAAGAAGGACCAAGGGGAGTTATAGGGCTCCAAACAAGAGTTTAGAGAGAGAAGGGGAAGAGAAGAATGAAAGAAAAAGACCTAACATGTGACTTAAAAAGTCTACTCGTCAACAGTTTGCTCGAGCGAACAGGAATCCGCTTGAGCGATCTCCACTTACCCCAACTCTTTGCCATTAGTCCACTCGAGTGGATCCTTAACAGCTCGAGTGGTCAACGCTGAAGGTGACCATGATTAAAGAATGTACAAATTAATCAAATCATAAGCCAAATTACCTTACAATTCATCCAAACAACCCACAACAACGTTCTCATGCATCACCAAGTATACAATCATTGTTAGCAAACGTCATCGTTCTCAAGTTCTAATTCTCACGTTTAAGTTACACCTTTAACTATTTTCCACCGAATTTATCATAACATGATTTCATTAATCCTTGCAAATAAAGAGGGGCTGGGTCCCTATAGCATTTATTTATTTATTTATTTATTTAAAGGCGTGGATGTTTTTATTTCGGCGTATTTATTCTATTCAATTTTAATTAATTAGGTTAACTTGAAATTAATTTTTTTTGTAATAGAAAAATAAAATAAAATTTTCTTTAATAATTTTTCTTTTTTTAAATTTGAATTTTATTTTATTACATACAAACACGTTTAAAGATGATTTTTTTAAATCGGATATCTTGGAAAATGTGACGGTTAATTTAGAATTTTTTGAATTAATTAAAAGGAGTTTTAATTTTAAAAATTATTTTTTTCAGAATATTTGTAACAAAAAAATAAAATAAAATTCTTGATTTTTATTTAAAATTATTTTTTAAAATAAATAGAATTTAAAATTTTTATTTGTTACACATAAAACACGTAAAGAATGTTTAAAAATCAAAAAAATTTGTAACGTATGGTTTTCAAAAATTATAAATTTATTTTAATTAAATAAATTTTATAACCCTCAAAAATATTTTAAAAACTAAGTAGGTGAGAAAATTTATTCATAGATAAATTTCGTGATCTCCATCACTAGTTCGTAAGTGATATAATTAATTTTGCATATTAGTATTAGGCCCTTCCTCTTCATTTGACAAAAATAATTACAGGATCACCGGTATAAACTGTAGAATGATCGTAGATACACGATTTAAGTCATTGTTCTTTTCTATTTTTTTTTATCCTTTAAGGATAATTCTGGATAATTATTAATGTAAATCACTTCTTCATCTAAAGGGTTCATTGCGAAATGATTGATTTAGGATTAAGTGATGGTATACATTTAGTTGTAAATAATAGTATCATCTCCATCTGAGTCACTGCTATTATTTATTTGGCCGAAGCTAAGTTAGCTATTTAATTTTACTTGGTAATGTTTATTGTATAGATAGTAAAATTAATAAAAATTGACATGTCTAGACAAATGATGAGTAGTAGACATCTTTCCCATCGAGGTATGCTATTTACGGTGTACCAGGTTGTTAGTAAATTTTTTTTAAAATGGTAGAATGAATCAATTTTTAAATAAAATTCAAAATTTTTGTTCATCATAATTAATGATTTTTAATTATATAATTCTCAAAATTAAAATGGCTTTCAATAAACTCATGGTTATACTCAAAGAAAATGAAATTACGGGTCCTAATTATGTTAACTGGAAAAGGAATCTGAATATAACTTTAACTACCGAGAGTGTTCTTAGGAAGTCAGAAAATGTATTTGTCTCTGAAAAAACTTCTTCTTCTAAGTCGAAAGTTCAGAAAAAAAAAAGTTCAGAAATAGGGTGGCACAATTTTCAAGGTAGTCAGTGGGTCATGAATTAACGTAAAAAAACTAAAAATAGATGTTTTCACTGCAATTAGACACAGCATTGAAAAAAGTAATGTCTAATTTATCTTGACAAGCAGGACAACAAAGATAATTTCTGTTTATTAGTTGTGAAAATATGTTTAGCAGTGTTATCTACTGGTACTTGATGTGTAGATACAGGAGCCACTAATCATGTGTGTAATTTTTTGTTGAGGTTTCAAAAAATTAGACAACTAGTGATGGGGAGATTTACCTACACATAGGTAATAATACAAGGGTGGCAGCAGTTGCAGTGGGAGATGTGACTCTCAATTTTAATAGAGATCGAGTTTTAATATTGAAAGATTATTTTTATGTACCTTCTATTAGAAGGAACTTAATTTCTGTTTCTAGATTGGTTAAAAATGGATATTTAGTTTATTTTAATAACTCTATCGTTATTAAGGATAATAAATAATTTATCTGTTTTGGTATATTGGTGGATGATCTTTATATTATTACTCATATCTCTCCTACACTGTAACTGAATAAATTGAATAATACATCTAATTTACCATTTAAGAGAAAAGAACATCCTTTAATGAACCAAACGTATCTTTGGCACTTACGCCTAAGTCATATTAATCTAAAATTGATAAATAGACTGGTTGAAGATGGACATTTGAGTTCATTAGAAGTTGAGGCACTTCTAGTATGTGAATCCTGCTTTGAGGGTAAAATGACCTGGAGGCTATTTTTGGCTAAAGACTATAGAGCTAAATAACCATTAAAACAGATTCACTCTGACTTATGTAGACCTATGACTATCCGGGCTAGAGGAGACTTTGAGTATTTTGTCACTTTTATTGACGATTACTCGCTTCTCCACTTTCGCCTTAAATACTTTGAATTTTTCAAAGTATACAAACTTACGATGTATCAAATAAATGTATCAAGACACTTCAGTCTGACCATGGTGACGAGTACCTCTTTGGAGAGTTTAGTGATTATTTGTCAGATGAGGGGATTATATATGAGTTGACAGCACCGGGCACTCCATAGAAAAATAGTGTAGCAGAAATAAGGAATAGAACTCTTACGGAGAAGGTGAGATCCAGATGAGTTATTTGGATTTACCCAATTTATTTTGGGGACTTGCATTACGGACAATAGCATATATTCTGAATTTAGTACCTTCTAAGTCAATACCTTCTACTCTCATAAAATTATGGACTGGGTATAAGCTTAGTCTAAGACATATTCGAATTTAGATGTGTCCAGCGTACGTGATGAATGAGAACACGGTTAAGTTAGAACCGAGAATGAAAGTCTGTTTCTTTGTTAGATATCCCAAGAGAACGATGAGTGATTTATTTTATAATACTAAGGATCATAAGGTTATTATCAGTACCAATGCATGATTCTTAAAAGAGAATCATATAATGGATCACAAGCTTAAATGTATGAATGTTCTAGAAGAGCTTACAGAAAATACTAGTAGTACAGTGAAAGCGCCACGAGAAAGTGTCATCGATATTCCATTGCCTCGTCATAGTAGAAGGATTATCAGAAAACGTGTCGATCCTAAACCAGATCAGGGTGTTACCATTAACATATCAGTTTCACAACTAGAGGAGCATGTGGATAATGGTGCACAGGGTTCAGAGTTAGCACAATGTGTCACTACTAGTACACAGACGTAGGTAGTGCCTCGTCGCAGTGGAAGGGTTGTTCATCAACCCAATCGGTATATGTTCTTGAGAGAGTCTTTTGATAGGATTCCGAAAGAACTGGATACTGAACCCTGTAACTTCAACGAAGCACTCCAAGATAAATATGCAAAGTTATGACAAAGGGTTCTGAATTCAGAGATGAAGTCTATGTACTCTAATTAGGTCTGAAAACTTGTAGAACCATCCAAAGAGATAAAACCCATAGGATGCAAGTGGATCTATAAGAGAAAGAAATGAACAGATGACAAGGTAGAAACCTTCAAAACTAGGCTTGTTGCAAAAGGGTTTATTCACAAAGAATAGATCAATTATGATGAGACATTTTTACCGGTAGCCATACTCAAGTCTATTCGGATTCTCTTATCCATTGCTGCTCATTTCGATTATAAATAAATAGACGTCAAGACAGCTTTTCTTGACAAAAGTCTTGACGAGTGTATCTATATTGTCACGCACCAAACTCCGGATCACGTGAAACACCCACAAACAAGCAACATAATACCCAACCCGAGGCTACACTCTCAATATAAAATATACTTGCATTGTATATAACCGCTAAATGGCTTACATTACACGGTCCCAACGCCGAAAAACATGTAATAACGTACATAAAACGAAAAGAACAAAAAAATAGAAAGAACAAAAAGGAAGACTACAGCTCTTCCATCCTTTCGGCACCTCCAGATCAACCTGCGTGATCGATATCTGAAGAAAAATCAAATCCCACACCGTGAGCCAAAACTCAGCAGATACTAAACAACACGTGCAATATAAACTAAACATGCTAGAAAAGCGAGGTGCATATTTTTTACTCTCTTTCAAGCCATTAAAACAATTTGAAAATGGTTTTAGATAATGACTCATCAGAGCCAGAAAATAATTTTCACAAGCAACGGGAAAGCGAGGATAAAAACCATATTGGACTCACAAGAGCCCCGGAAACGATTCTTGTATTTTGACTCCAGCAGGCTGTTGATATATTTTTCTTTTACAAAAGTTTGGTCTATCCGTCCCAATATGCATTACATGCAATACACACACACACAGAGTGCACGCACACACACACACACACACCAGTGCCTCGTCAGGACCTCGTTTCAGCCGACAGAGCGCACACACACACGCACACACACTAGTGCCTCGTCAGGACCTCGTTTCAGCCGACGGAGTGCACACACACACACACTAGTGCCTCGTCAGGACCTCATTTCAGCCGACAGAGCGCACACACAAAAGTGCCTCATCAGGACCTCGTTTCAACCGACAGAGCGCATATACACACACCCACACATGAATCGCTAACCAGGGTTAACGTTCACAGAACCACAAGTTCATCAACGAGATGGTCAGGTGTCCTGATATAATGCTAGAAATGGGGTCGGCAATGTAGATGAGAATAAACAACCCCAGATACTGAAATAGATTATCTGACTACGACCGAACTGCCACATGATCCAATAGGGATAATAGAAAGTAGTCGGACGCAGACCAATCAACAAAACACCAAGGTAATCTATGGTAGTCAAAGTCATGGCAGGGATCCGCCACCAGGGGCACTACCAAGTAGTATCTGGGCTAGTCAGAGAAGAAAGGTACTATTGCCAGGTTGTCTCAGTGTTGCATATCTGATAGTAGAGGCGATAAAGGAAAGCTGCAGCACTGTGTCTATTAGTAGGTGGTTTTTACACAAGATTTACCTTCTCCATCAGCCAGATCTGCAGCATAAGTTAGACCAATAAGAGAGAAGCCTTGCAGTATGACTGAAGTCCGATAAAGAGAAAGGTTTGAGCTTATCTAAAGAAGCAGGGGACTGCAAGCAAAAGTAGTGGTCTCACCACGATGAACGACATCTAGACCCAGTAGTGTCTCAGCTAACACAAGTGGCACAAAGTCCTTTCCCATCTACATCTGACTTGCAATGTCAACCAGTGCACAACTAATCCACCGGTCAAAGGGGATGAGAAGATACTAGGCAAGGAGATAGAAACAAGGGGCATATCGACGACGCAGTTGAAAGTCGAGGTCGCTAAGGTCGCTAATAGGATGGAACCTCTCAATGAGCCATAGATTGTCAAGGCAGTCACTTGATGTCAGAAGAGAAGCTTCCATCCTATATAGACCACAGAGTTGCATCACCTGCTATCGAGCCGACAGGGAAAAAGTGGGAACAACAATGGAACTCCACAGAGTCAGGTCCAAAATAGTAGTAAACTCCTCCATAATGGGGCATAGCTCTTCGAGGTCAAATCGAAAGACATGGGACTGCGGGTCCCATAGTCGAGCAACAGCTTCTAATAGAGATCCATCAATCTTTACAACCATTAGAGAAAACAAGGAGTTAATGCCGAAATGGGTAAAGTTTAAACACTCAATATGGGAGAATGCCTCAACCCATGCAAAAAGAGAAGCAGCCATTCTAGGTGAGAAGTGACAGAAAATGGGGCCTCCATGGCTGTATTTATAAGGTAGAAAAAGGTAAAAAATCAAAATTTTGGCAAAAGATACGTTCAATGTAGCGACCGCCACCTTGGAGTTAGCGACCGCCAACTTTAAAAAGCATCGTACAGGCACCCCTTTGACCAGGCAACCGCCATGTTGGATTATAGCAACCGCCATGTTGAAAGGTGGCGGGTATGAATCAGTTTGTGATTTGTGTACTCTGTGTAAAGGAATGACATTTGTAGCATGCATCCGGGACAATTTGAGCAGCAAAATAAAAGAAAACCATGCAGGCAGAGGAATATAAGGCAATAAATGGCAGGAAGGCCCAATGTATAAAAAATGACAGAATGTATCAAAATATAAACTGGGGCACCCGGGCCCAATAACCAATAAGCTGGGACACGCAGGCCCATAAATATATCAACTGGAGCACGCAGGCTCATGAAAAAACAAATGTATCCAAGTAAGTGTAGCTCAATGTATTAAGAAAATAAATAAACTGGGGGGAAGCTCTCTCTCTCAATCATGCCTCGAGCAGACTCGGCGGGAGAAAGGGCCGGCCTCGTCTGAGTTGACATCCTTGAAGAGCCTCTCGATGTTGTCATCACCATCACTGTCGGAGGAAGAAGATATGGCTCTGGAACAGCTCCTGGAAGAAGAGATGGATACTTTGGAACAAGCTCTAGAGGAGGTAGCACGAGATCCACGACCTCGAGCTAGGACCGAAGCTGGAGGCGGAGCGAAAGCCTGAGGAGGTACTATGCCGGTAGCCAGTACTAGAGGCTATTAGAGGGAAACAAGAATCAGAGCAGAATATAGGATAGTACAAACAATCTAAAAGAAGATATGAGATACTCACAATAGCCACCGGTGTAAAGGTAATGCCAGCTTCTCGAATAGTGGCATTCATATGTCAGACCAGTGCTCTCATGCCGATAGCCATCAACATCGTGAGGTCCAAACAAGCTTGGTCAATCTATAAAGAGCAAAAGAGAACAGTTCAAGAAGACTGGACAAGTAAAACAGGATGTAACTGGACAAGGTAATGCCAGCTTCTCGAATAGTGGCATTCATATGTCAGACCAGTGCTCTCATGCCGATAGCCATCAACATCGTGAGGTCCAAGCAAGCTTGGTCAATCTATAAAGAGCAAAAGAGAACAGTTCAAGAAGACTGGACAAGTAAAACAGGATGTAACTGAAGGAAGGGTGAAAGACAAACCTAGTCGATCTCAGCCCTGAACTTCGGCGCTGGTGGAAAAGGAACCAACAGAGGGAAGGGAAAGCCGTAGGCCCTAGTCTGAATCTCCCAGGGAATCTCTGGGCCTCTCATCCCTCTGGCAGCCTCATTAGCAACTCCAGTAGCACCGGCATCGGCAGCCTCCGGTACTCACCTCCTCCTACCACCAGCTGAGCTAGGTCCAAGCGGTCCTAGCAAGGGTGCCCGGGCCCGAGCTTTATAGTCTTCCCCCTCCACCAGCAGCTCCGAGGCCAGAGTCCCCACCAGTTCCAAGAGTAGAACGACCCAGCCTAAATGATCGATCTGATGCATGCAGGCTGGAGGAACCACTAGTATCCAGAAGTAATCAAGGCCGAGCGACTGGAGGACCACTCGCTCCCCAAGATAATACTCCCGTCCGAATGAACCCTCCAGTAAGATTCGTCTCGAAGTGAGATCCTGGCTGCGCATCAGATTCGCGCCGGCCCGATACTTCACTCCCCTCCAAACATCCCAGTAGACCAGTAGCAATTCAAAGTACAACGCAATGCAAAGAAGAGTAAGTAGCGAATACAGTACAGTATGACAGCCAATGTACATAATACAGTAATCAGTGTGCAAAGCTGAAAAGAACAAAAATAGTACAGTATAGTGAATAGTATGATACATAGAGCAGTAAAAATCATACCTGGTCGGGAGTCAGCCGGTCCAAGGATGCCCGAAAGTGGTCAATATCGTTCCCCCCAGCCTTCTTCCCCTTTAGCCCTCGGGACCATCGGGTTGCTCGGGGAATGACTAAAGCGTCTGTCGAGGAGTTTATCGGGACGTGAAGCCCTAAGAACTCATAAGTCCACAGCTACAAAGAGAAGATGTCAGCAAGCAAATAATGGATAATAAAGAACATAAATGAATGGAAAATACGCAGAAACTAAAGCATACCTCCCAGACCCTCCAGTATCCCCAAATGCTGAGCTCCTGGGGGAACCGGGTCAGTGTCCGCATGAAACTGTAGAGGGTGGCGAGAGCAACTCCTCCCCAGTCGAAAGAAGAAACCTAGTCAAGATGAGCCAAGGCGCCGAGGTAATGTAAATGAACGGTGTTCTCCTTGTTCGAAAACAAGGTGGTACCGAACATATACATCAGAAAGCCCCAGGTAATCCACTCAAAATAGCGGGGCTCAGCGCAGTGGAAGTGGCAAAATTGCTCAAAAAACCAGGTGTATCCAACCTAGTCCCGATCCATCTGCGTAGGAACAGCTCCGAGAAAATGCATCAGTGCGTTAGTTGAGTGGGCGACAGGCAGATCAAATGGAATAGGAGCTCCACCAACCCTAATGCCAGTAATAAGAGAGAAATCAAGAGGCGTTAGAGTAGCCTCGAATGTGATAAAGTGAAAGGTATTGGTGATCTCCCACCACAGCTCCGCTAGGGCCGTCAGCCAGACCTAGTCATTGCTCATCCTACCCAACAGGGGTATGAATCGAGCAAAACCAGAGGTATCAATATAAGCCCGGCTAGGAATAAGGAGGGCATCATACCACTTCAATACCTCTCCATAGGCAGAACCTCTGAAGCCTATAACGTAGTGACCAGCCTAAAAAGAAGAAAACAAGCAGAGATTATATAAAGAACAGATCAAACAAGTGAAGTGCAGAAAAATATCTGAAAGCAATAAAGACCCTAGGTTCAAGTGTGTGATAACCCTTCAAATCTTTTAAGCCCTAGACAAACTAGGCACCCTGAGCCCTGGTACGCCAGGCAAATCTCTCAAGCCCTAGACAAACTAGGCACCCTAAGCCCTAGCAAACCGGGCAAATCTTTCAAACCCTAGACAAACTAGGCGTTCTAAGCCCTGGTGCGCTAGGCAAATCTTCCTTATCCTAGATTCGTGTGTAAGTAACGATTCTTTGATTTTTGTACGTCTAGTAAAAGACTAGGAACCCTAAGTCTTGGTGCGCTATGCAAATCTCTATCATTTTGTGTTAATCAGTTTTCTAAAAAAATATTGAAAAAAATATAATAAAAAAATTGAAAATAAATATAAAAAAATTCTTTTCCGTTCGATATTTGTGTTTTTTCCCTTTTGCCCTAATTTTCTAAAACTTTTTTAGAAATTTGCCTTAATTCTTTAAGATTTTTGAAATTTTTCCTTTAATTTTGTAGAAATTTGTGAAAATTTGCCCCAGTTTTCTAAATTTTTTTTTTACTTTTTTAGAAATTTTTGAAAATTTGCCCCAGTTCATAATATTATTTCTTAATTTTCTAAGAATTTTTCAAAATTTTTTCTAATTCTTCCTAATTCTTTCAGATTTTTTAACAATTCTTCCTAATTTTCTAGATTTTCGAAAATTGCTCCTTAATTTTCCTAGAATTTTCTATAAAAAAAACTTCTAGGACTTTCTAAAAATCTCTAGAATTTTCTTAAAATTTTCCTCAATTTCTAAGATTTTTCTAAAATTTTTCTCAATTTTCTAGGATCTTTTAAAAATTTCTAGAATTTTCTAAAAAATTCTAAAAATTTTCCTCCAAATTTTTTGAAAATTTTTCTCAAATCTCTAGGATTTTGCTTAAATTTCGAAAAACTTCTAAAAATTTTCCTTTATTTTCCTTGATTTTATGAAAATTATGAAAATTTTGCCCCAAACCTGCACTTAGCCGAATTTCCAAGCTACCAAAAATCATATTTGTAAGTCTTAAAAAGACCACACCACCCCGTGCAACCAATAAAAACTAAGAAAAATTTAAATTTGAAATTATGTGCAATAATTATCCCTCCATTATAATTTTTGTCTAAAAACATATCAAACACCCATTCTCCTTCATGCAATTCTGCTGAGAGAGGGTGAGAGAGAGACCACAAAAAAATTTTAAGTGTTTTCAAAGAAGAAAGAGTGAAGAAGAAAGAAGGAAGGAAGAAGAAGGAATGAGAGTTCAAGGTGTGAGCATTGAAGTTAAGTCTATACTTCCTACAATCTTTTGAGTATCAAATAAGGTAAGTAAATTTTTTAAAAGCTTCTGATATTCTCCCATAAGATAGCCCTCAATCTATTTCTATAATCAACCCTAAAGAGAAAAAACAAAGATTAACTCAAAAAAGACGTCATAGGTGTGAATTGTGAACTATTAATGTAAGATTGAGCTTTGCATGTGCTTACATGTGTATATTTTTTAGTTTTATGGCTTACATATATTATGGAGTTTTGGTTTGTAAGAGTTTATAACATTCATGCAAAGAAAATATATCAAAAATTATCATAACATGAGCTAAGTCATCAAAACCCTAAATAACCTGCTTTTCTGGACATGCGAATATCCTGCTACCAATTTTAAAACATCATACTAGTTGTAGAAACATAATATTAAAGTTATTTTTATGTCCAGACCTATATTTTTAAGTTCTCTTTCAAACCAAATTAGTTTGAAGTGATTTCGTTTGGTAGAACTCCAAATATATCATTTTTGCCAAATTGTGTCATATTTTGACAACTCTAAATTGCAGACCTAAAAACCCCAAGTTAAAGTAAGACCTGAGCTTAGATCAAAACATAAAACTTGTAGATAACACATTTATATTACTGTCCACCAAATTTAAGCCAACAATATGAAGTCTTGATAGGTCGAAACACTTACCAAAGTCACTGTTGAGATTCAGTGACTCACAGAACCCTTTGTCACACATTTTTGTGAGACCAAAATCCTAAGTTTTTAATAGCCAAATCCAAAAGTGGTAAACATGAAAAATGTAGCTAACATATTAAAATAATTACTTAGCAAATATCAACAAAAAATACCCACAGATGGTACTCCAAAGGTTTTGAGCATTCTCTATTAAAAATCTACTCTATAGACCCTTTTTAGGCTGATTGAATCCTTCTTATAAATTGGCCAAAATCACAAATTTTTTCAAAACATCTGGCCCTAGCACAAAACATGAAACTTGTAGGGAACACCTTAAAATAAAACCTCACCAAAAATCATACCTATAGCCCTTGAATTGATGCCCCAATAGCATGACCAATAGAGGCCCAAATTCTGTGTTTTTCTCTGCAAAGCGCTGAACGATTTTCACTTAAGTAAAATAAATGACCCATTTGCCCTAGGATCTAACCTTAGTGTTAAACATGAAAGTTGTAAAAAATATTTTTATCTAATTGGTGTTCAAATTTCAAAAATTAAATCCATGTCTAGGTACTTCAAAACTCTGACGCAACTTTAAAACTAGCAATTAAACAATTACCTAAATTTGGCTAAGTGTACGAATGACGTGTTACTTTGCGAAACTTGAATCTATGGACTTTATATGAACTTGGTGAATAATTGGTGTATGAAAATGATAATTTTGATGAAATGAACCTATGCCGATAGTTAGATCCATGTCACATAAGTCGTGGTTTATGCTTCGCATGCTTGTACTCTATGCTTTAGTAGATTGTACCATATCGTACTTACATGTCATGTTACAATTGTACACGAGAAGAATATTGCACATCATGAGCATTCCACATATTCATCTTGGGTTATCGGAGTCCCTTTCTTACCTTTCCCTTTGGGTTCGGAGACATAGAAATCATTCTTTCAGTGGTTGTGGATCTAGGGCATCCCTGATTGTCAAATTTGAAAATGAAATGGGAGATTGTGTAATTTAACAAGGGGGGATTATGCACTGTGGGTTCATCACTAGCTTTAATTAGACTTTGGATTGACACCTAGCAAGTATCCTGGTCCTTAAGGTGGAATTGGTTGGCTTGGAATAAAGATGGGTAAAATTAGATAAAGGCCAGTCCCCACGCCATTACCATTGCATAAAACGGCTAAGGCATGTAGCCATGGCGAGGGTTTCCCTTTCGCAACGAGGTGAGGATAGGTTCGGAGATCAACATACCATCAAGTCTACTCTGTATTTCCCAGCGTAGAATTCATGATAATATTCTAGAAGTACGTTGGGTTGGACAACTGCATTACATTCATCTGCATCATGCACTCGCACAATTGTTATTATATGTGCTTGCCCTATTGAAAGTAGGGGTGGGCATGGGTCGGTCTGGGTCGGGTTAAACTATAATTCAGAACCGAACCGAACAAGATCGATTCTTAAAAAATAGACCCAGAATCGAACCATTCACACTTTAGAACCAACCCTACCCAACCCATTTTAACTCGAGTTGGTTCGGGTTGAACCGCGGTTCCATCATCGAAGTGGAATTCAAATTTCAATTCATTATTCAAAATTTAAAAAAGGTGCAAAAATAATTGGAATACCTCCTAAGTTATTTCAATGGGAGATAAAAAAATACCTTCTTTTTTAGGAGTTAAAGTGCTACAATTTTAAAATAAGAAAATATTCCTTATTTAAAATACATTCACACAAAACTATCAAACTTTACATACGAATTGTACAAGAATAATTGTCATCTTATATTAATTGGTTGCACCCATGTGAAACTTTCAATTCTCAAAACTTTCTTAGATAATAGATGTATATAATATGTATAGACACAAACTATGAGCATATTAAAAAAAAATAAGTTTCAAAGCTATTGTTATATCACTCACATCTTCTTTCAATTCCCTGTACTGTTTGATCACGTAGAGAGAAAGTGCAGAGAAGTGGGGTTTTTCATGACCAAAAAGTAATTAGAGGCTTAGAGTCCAGTGTCTTAACTTTCTCCCTCTAAAAATTAACATAAATTTAATTTTTATAAATAAATATATGTAATTATATTATTATATATAATATATCTTCGGGTCTCGGGTTGGGTTGGGTTGGGTTGAGAGCTCGTCAATTCGAGAACCGACCTGAGTATATCGATTGCGATTATTTTGAACCCAGAACCAACCCATCACCCTGGTAGAACCGAACCAACCCAACCCATAGAGTCCGGGTTGAGTTGGTTCACAGGTTATTCGGGTCTCTTGGACACCCCTAGTTGAAACTGATAAATTGCCTGTCTCTTTGCCCTTAAATTTGTATTGGGTATTATACGATATGTATTGTAGGATATTTTATTATGAGTTTGTTAGACGGTTTAGAAAAAAAATTTCTAGGCTCCAGCTCACGGCATTCGTGCCACGGGTGAAGAAGATGAACAATTTGAGGAAGGTGCGTTCGTAGGAGAAGAAGACTTCAAGAAACGGGGAGAGTGGCAGGAACCAGCCAACTCCAATAGTGCTGCTTGAGGACGTAGAATATTCGTTTTTTGATCTTTTTGTTCAGTTTTCTACGGACATAATATAACTTTTGTTAAATTTTCTGGATGACTGTAATCGTTAAGTATTTTGAATAAATTTTGAACCTTTAATGATGTAGTAATTATCGTATGTAATTATGAATGCATGACTATAATATTCTCCTTATTTATAGTTACATATATCCCGACGTTCCCGGAAGATGGGGCATCACAGTTGGTATCAGAGCCTAGGTTTAGTGAACCTTCAGGCCTTGGGAAATGGGAGATTGCGAGCTCTGTAGCGTAGAAACTCTGTAGAATGTCTATACTAATAATTTATCACATATAATTTTAACAACTTAAAATATTTATCTTAGAATTTTCTCTATCTTTTCTTTCTTAGGATAGCATCCGACGCAGAGCCAGTTCGGGAACCAAGGGCAGCACCGGAACCTGAAGAAGATTCGAAAGAGGACCCGGAGGAGATACCCGTGGAGGAGCAAGAACCTATCGATGCCGTCCCTTTAGCGTGGGTTTTTCCAAAGGAATGGCAGGCCAATCCAAAAGACAAAGGTGATGAGATGGAGGTAGACAAAGAGCCGAACGAGGAAGATTTCAATGCCGATGACGATGAGGACGAGAACGACGATGAAGAAGAAGAAGTAGCGATTGATTTTCCATACGATCAATTTGAGGCACCTCAGCCTGAGTTCGATGAAGATGAGGTTATATGGATACAACCATCTACTACAGCCACCCGGATTTCCAGGGTTTTTATGTAGGGGATCGGGTGTAAGCCAGAATCTGCCCGGAACACATGTGTATGTGGAGAAAACCAGAAGCTTTTCCTCGATACATGGGACCCTTATGCGTGATCGAAAAATGCAACCGAAAACTCTACCGCTTAGACTCTCCTCCATGATTCAAGATGCGACTGGGGGAAATGTATAGGATGGATGCAGCATCAGAGGCTAACAGACGAGAGAGGAATTATTGACCCGTGTGACCCAGCCATCAACTTTGACAGCCCCGAGACGTACCGAGAGACTCCGATCGCCATAACCAACAGAGTACAGATGGAGCCGACTAACGTCTGGCTTGTCGAGGTGTAGTGGCGCTACTACAACATCACTGAGGCGACCTAGGAACACGAATCAATTGTTCGCTACTTTTATCCACAATTGTTCGTTTAGATATTAACACGATAGCTATGTTCTTTTTCCTTTAACTTGAAGATTGTGTGTGTACTGTGTGAACTTTTAACAAACTTGTATTAACTATGAGTTGAAATTGTTAGCCCAAGGGCTTTTTAAATTGATTTTGATAATTTTTTTATAATTTATTTTTTATATATAATTGTCTTTAATTGAATAATAATTCTTATCTCCAAATGAAAGTGTTAACTCAAGTTGAACAATCAAGGTTGACACCTTAGCCAAAAAGGTATGACTTGACTCAAACACTTAAGATTTCTGTAAAAAGGATTATTCTTCTGTGTTGATTGAAATACAAGTCAAATCACTTGAGGCAATGGTCACTTGAATCTTATCAAGTATGTCAACTTGAATTTGATCAATTGCTTTAACAC